>JACTAT010000133.1:327409-346032 GCA_014526335.1 Chrysaora quinquecirrha | reverse complement strand
AAATTTACCTTGACAATTATTGAAGTTATAGTATATTTGTAGTAATATGTAGTATTTAATATAAATCATATTGCTTTTAGGTTAATCAAACTAGCAGACAGGCCATTGCAAATACAAATACAATCAAATCTGATCTCAACATGGCAGTAACTCTTGCTCAGCAGTCAGTGGACATTGCACGTAACGCTCAATTTTTGGCTGGAAATCTTTCGCTGGTATGGTCCTATCATTATTTTATTTCTTTTAAATACATGTATTTCTTTTAAATACGATCCATTTATTGGTTAATCGACAGATCAAAAGCAGTGTATTATAAAAATAGCCTTTTCAATCCGGTGTATTCAATCACTTGAATCTGAAAGAAAGTTTGTCACGCCAGTGATTTTGTGCTATGCACAATAGAGTCAGTTTATTCTCAAGTCTAAAATAACAGTCGTTTATTCATGTAGTCTGAGAGCATCTGGCCTGTGCCTGCTTTAACGTTGCCGATTCGCTTAAAGATCTCTATGTACCATTTGAAATATTCGCGCATTTCAGTCCTCACCGCTACTATGGTCCCGTTAACGCGAGACCGGATCCATTTGAATCCGAAACAGATTTGATGCGGATACGCTTTCCGTTTACACGAGCCCAAGCAATCCGCATCAAAACCAATCCGAATAACCAGATCCTTCTAGCCAAACGTTTTCAAAGTGATCCGATCTCGTTTAAACTGCTAGGGCTTTCTTTTTATCCGTTTAAACACGTTTATGTGCAGTGCATTTGCCCATGCTTTTTCCGAATTTAAGCCTCTTATTTTAATTCCTCGTTATTTAGGCCTCTATTGCATGCGAATCCGCACTAAACGGAAAGCCTATCCGTAACAAAAGAAGTGCGGCGCCGTGTAAACGTAACATATCCGTATCCATTTTGGATACGATTCAAAAGTGAGCCAGCCTCGTGTAAAAGGGCCTATAAAATACCATAAAATGCGAAAAGTCTCATCTTTTCCTTTGCAATAAATCACATTTTTCGCTAAAAAGGAACCTTCTAGTTTGTCCCCTTTTCTGTATTTAAATGTGACATATCTTAGCGCCAGGAAACTGCAGAAGGTTGGTAATCCGTGAAAAATTTTCAGTCAACAGTGTATGATATTGTGTGTCCATTCAAAATTTCTTGTTTGGGAAGGCCTTTGACTGAAAGAGTTTTCGTTGTAATGCCCAGACAAAATTGAAAGCCAAAAGCCTAAAAATGAGATCAGTCAATGGTTTTAAAACATTTAAACTAAACTGTTCTCTCACAACTCTAAATATATATGAGAATCGTAAGAACCTTTTAGTACTAGGCAACTTCTGTAGTGTATCGTGAAATTAACACTTACATAGCTTTTAGAATTTGGTTCACGAAAGATTTCGTCACAAACCTTCACTCTCTCATGAACTTGTTTATTTCCGAATAAGCTGAATAAACCATTCAAAGAATTTCAACTTACATTTTATATCTTTTTCAGAATCTAGACAACCTCCTGTCAAATGCTTCAGCTTTGAACCAACGTGCCTCTCAAAGTCTTTATAATGACAATTACTTCAATAGTATCAGCAGAAACGTATCCAGGGCTTTCAATGAAACAATTCAACCCAGTTTAAACACATGCAAGAACATCACGGTCAATGCAAAGAATGCTTCAACTGATGCTAAGCTCGCAAAAGAAGCAGCGAAAAACGCCTCAGATGAAGTTGCAGCAACTCAAAGAATTGTAAATCAAACAATGGACAATTTTCAGAAAATTGATTTGTTGAATGCAACATCATTACGACAACTTCAAAACACATTGGCTCAACATCGTACAAATTTCACTGCCTCAAATGTTAAGGCAATGGTTGCTCAATTACGAACTGTCTTTTTGCAACAGCAAAGCAGTGTTGAACAGTACAGGTCCAAAATTGCTCAGTTAAAAACAGACATTGCATTTGTAGAAGAAACCATTGGTACTTTATCAACTCTCGAAGGCTGTAAATAGCTGGATTAGCTGCTTTAATACAAGCCTGCGGTCAATGGAGTTATTCAGGTTTCTTTTCATGTTAAACAAGAATAATGCTTAACTCGAAATGGCTGTTTGACTTCTCTCTCCCCCGCTATAATGTTGGAGGCAACATGAAAGAAACATATGTATATCCCTCCGTTGTATATTTCCTCTGGAGGATTGCTCGGTACCCAGATTGAAGAGAGGAACAACAAACTGAAACAAATCTTTTACGGCTGTTAAATTATTTTCACATTGCAACAGTATAGAATATAAAGCTTAAAATTTTTTATAACAGCTAGATGTGATTAATATGCATATATTAAAACTACGTATATCTTTTATATAGTTTGTACATTTTCATGGAAGCGTATCGACCAAAAGTAGACAATGATTAATATGATCTTAAACAACTAACAAAGAATAATTTTTCTGAGATTTTTATGTTTAGATACCTTTGTTTTCTTTTTTTATTGTATGTAGAAGAAAAATAATTAAGCTGGGTGGAGCCAGTACAATTATAACTTAGCCCTTCGGTAGCTACGTATTTTACAATACTTCATTATCGCACCGTTATTAGCGAAATCTCTGTATCAATGTGTTTCAATACCGCAAACTGTCACGCATAGCCCTGGTCTTATCTGCTTGTACGGCACTTTAAGTGGTGGGTTTAAGCTACTGGTTGCCTTGTGCACCGATGGGCTCTGTGGGTAGGAAAAATTGCAAGAAAAGGAAAAAGATGGAAGTTTCTGAAAATTGACAACTTTTCTTTCGGCACCAGAAATACGAAACATGAAATAAAAAATCGTTCTGACATGACAAGGCATGTGTTTATCTACATCTTGGGGTTCGAAAAATCGGCTTGTGTGCGGTATACGGTATTGCAACATTGACGTCCTTTTGTATTAGCTTCGACATGTATAAAGCATTTTTACCCTACATCGATTATATTAAAATCGGAAAACTCTTCGAACTGGCTGGCTCCACTTTGTTGTACTATTTCCATGAATTCTACGTTTATTTTGCTCGTATCATGTGTGTATGTTAAAAATTGCAATTTTATTTTTGATGAACCCTGCAAGTACTATTTGCATTTTCTCAATCAAATGTGTTGTATTGATCTCTGATCTCTGTTTTTGAGAGTTCAGTTGGAAAAGCCTCTATTCCGTTGTTCACTATCATCACAGTTTTAGCCTGCGCACAGCCTCAAAACTTTCCTAAGGTCAAGTGTAGACCTTAGGAAAGTTTTGAGGCTGTGCGCAGGCTACACAGTTTGCGCCTAAGCGGAGGAACTTGAGTAACCACTGTGTGGGTTTGTGTCGCCCAACTTCTATACTTTTTAGAACCATTTCGTTTGCCACAAAATACCCGCCCGACCCGTGCCTGTAAAAAGCGGGGCATACCTGTTGACCCGTTGGCATGTGTATGAAAGTTAGCTTCAGGGTCCCCACTCTCCGCAAAAACAAGAAACAAATATTCGACACATTAAACTACCACCACAGTAAGCATAGTTACCCACCACATCAAGCATAATAATCCATCACAAGTTGTGATTATCCACCACAGTAGTGATTATAGATTCGCAAGCGTGAACTCATAAAGCAATGGTTCAAGTTCAATGAATCGAACATTCTGAATCCAAATGGAGGCTGGAGCCATGTGCACAGAAACAAAGGCCAGCGGTCTTCTCAATTTCTGGCGCCATTTATATCCTTGTTCCAGCCGTTTGGCCTAAATTCATCTGTTAAAGTAGAATTCTGTTACTTCTTATCTCAAAATGGATGCAAATATTCCAGCTAAAATGCCGAAGATGGACGTAAAACCCGATGGAAATGCAGAGGAGGAAAAACCGCCAGCAGAAGGTGCACAAGAGGCTCAGGATATAATAGAAGAAATTGACAGAGTTCAAAATCAAATAGACATCTTGAATGAGAAAGCATCTGAAGAAATTCTGCTCGTCGAACAAAAGTACAACAATTTAAGAAAACCACATTTCAACAGCAGAGCTGATCTTATTAAAAAGATCCCAAATTTTTGGGTAACAGTGGTATCCTTTTCATAAGCACACACACTCCTCTATCCTCTCCTAAACCCTGCCTTCCCCTTTTTGTGTAACAGACTACACCCACTTGACTTACAGAGCAGAAAAGTACCGTCAACCGGGGTGACTTCGGACACTTTTTGGTATATTTCTATGAATATTACAAAAACTAATCATATAATTCTTTTAACTCTTTGATAAAAGTAACAAAGGTCCAAAGCAAATTTGAAAAGTGGTGTCTGTTATTTCCTCGATCTTATCTCCTTCGCGGTAATTGAAGATAAAGTCGTCCGAAGTCACCCCGCCTACTCTGGGGTGACTTCGGACAGACGTAATGTTTTCGCATTGAAAAAATCAAGACATATTTCGCAGATGGAAAAAGCTACAAAAAGTTGCCAAAAGAGTCAAAAAGAGAAGATCTGGCAAGAAATTTTGCAGAAGGTTCCATCTGTTCGTGAGAAAAGACATCAAAACAAATTCGCTCAATTTAGGCCCATTGCGATAAATTTGCGAGCCGGTTCTTTGAGAGTTTCTAGACTGAGTTGATAAAGTTCCAGTCAAAGCAAGAGTTTCACCCTAGAACAACTTAAAAAAACTTAATTCACGATTTCTTAATCTTCTCAAGTGCCACCACAAAGCAGAAAGCAGAAGCAATATTTTTGTCCGAAGTCACCCAGCAGTCCGAAGTCACCCCGGTTGACGGTATGGCGTTTGCACATCTGAGTTTTTCAATACAAGAATCCAGGCTGCATTCCGTCTTTCCGCCACGCCGGAGAATATGCTGACCAAATCGGACTTCACGCTAAAAGAAACAATAGATCTATTGCTCCTATATGCGCACTGTAATGCACACTGGACTAGAATAAGCTGATAATAGGATGGAACAATAAAAGTGGCTCTTATGCACCCAAGAAATTTTGCACCAGAGGCCATTGTTTCCAAAAAGAGGCTATTGTTTTCTTTTGTAATAGCCAAAATTGGGCACCAAGGTTCTTTGGTGCACACAACAAAGTTTCCAACCAGGGATAGGCCATTTGCAATTATGGCAGACAGGATTAAACATGCAAGATATCAGGTTTTCAATGCCAAAATCATAGAAAGCACCAAAAACTTGGTAATCACTGTGCATATTCCCTGTTCAAGCACTTGTATTGTATTCTTAATTTTATGAGAGTTCAAAGTTCCCATTTCTATTAAGGGTTTGACCATGAAAAAAGAAGTTGGTGAAACTTTTACATCCACTAAATCTAAGCCCTTATAGCATCATAAACTTTATATGCTCATAAAATCAATAATACAAGCACCAAGATAGTAAAACTTTGTACCTAGACTGAATTTTTTGTGCTTAATGCGAATTTCCCATCAAAATCACTGTATATCAAAATTTGAAAAATTTCAATAATCAGTGTTTGATCCAATATTACAAATTCAGGGTTCCAAACGTTTGCCATTTCAGTGAGATGCTGTTTGTGTTTGGTTCAATGCTGCTCTAGAGGATTTCAGTGAATCTATCATTACTCTGCATAGAAAATACAAACTGCAATTTGATTGGTGCCACCTTTTTTCTGATGATAATGGTCAGATTTTTTGTGTTTGCTTAATTGTCCAGTACCTTCAGAAGATGATTCACCAAAACCTGTCAACAAGAGAGAATCTCATAAGGAAGAGAAATGACAAAATTTTCTTATCACTGAATTTCCTACACGATCACCCACACAACTTGCAGTACAACATTTTATACAAAGCACTCTAGTGACCACTGCTCAACAGCTAAATAGCAAAAACAATTACTTTGCAACTACATGGAAATTAGCAAAAACACAACGTTTTTCTTAACATAGCAAAAGTTTGTAAATCATCCTCAGATTTCTGCTCTTCTTGATGAAGAAGATGAAGAAGCACTTCATTATTTGACTTCACTTGAAGTTGAAGAATGCGATGACATAAAGTCTGGCTACAGGATAAAATTTGTAAGTATCAGCAAAGCTAATGTGTGACAGCAATTTTTTGTAAGTATATTTCATTAACTGTGAATTCATTCGGGGCTGGCATTATGCAGGAATAAATTAGCAGGGCCAATGAAAACCAGCAGATTTGGTCCCTAATCCCCCCATATTAAAGGCTTGCTACCTTTGTGTACTCCCTGGGGGGTACTTCATTGTTCAACTGACTAGACGTGCTGCCCATTTTTTCCAAACCCACCCGTGTCTACCGACAAATTTTGTCAGTTGTGGTACCCATGTAGAGATTTTTTACCCATCTGTACTAAAATCTCAAATGTTTGAACCAAATTTAACGCCTGAGGCAACTCTAAGTGCGGCAAAAAGGCATTTGCGCTGAAAACTAAAACTCACTTTTATCAGGTTTTTCAAAGCAATGCATGTCTAAAACTTTTTAAATATTTTACTACCCATATGAAGAGATTCTTTACGAAAAATCAAAACATATGTAGGGAAATTGGCATTTAAAAAGTTACCCATTTGGGTTGCATGTCTAGTATAACAAACAATGGAAGTACCCTCCTCCCAGGTGTACTCATGCCTCTGGTGGTTTCTGGTCAACTCACCCCAAAATTGCCCCACCTCAAACTCTCCCCTCTTTTTAGATAAAGTTGCTCCACATTCATAGATAATGTGTGTGTGCCCCACATTGGAAAAGAACTCATCTAGCCTCAAAAGTCAACTCCCCTTTACTGAACTATAAAGGAAGATGGGTTTGCATGATCGTTTTTTTCCAAAACAAACATTTTAAGTTTGGTAACATTAATTTAATGGTGGGAATGTTGACTTGAAAGGTGAGTCAAGTAAAGAAAAAGAGAATGTTCATACATTACATTTAACATGATTACGAGACCATGATTAGTCATGCTGCCCTGCTACAGAATAAGCCCCCACCTAAGAATTCATTTTTGCAAATAAGCCCTCCCCTTGAATATGCCCCTATGGGGAATTATTCGAAAGATTTATGAATGTTTTTCTGTCTAAAACGCATCTTTCAACTAATTAAAACACTGATCAAGTTGGTCCTGACAGATTTCACTATCAATTCAACCAATAATCAGCCATTGGCTGTTGGCAAACAGCTGATTTTGATAAAAGAGTACAGGTTTTTCTCTTTTTATTCTTATGGCAATACTCTTGAACCAATGAACTTTAAAATGAGCCCTCCCCTCGAATAAGCCCTCCCCTTCAAGAAGCCCCCATGCAATTCATTTTTGCAAATAAGCCCCCAAAGGCTTTTTTTGAGGATTTATGGTAATGAGAGTTTTTACTGAGCCACTTTGTTTTGTTCAGCATTTTTCAGATAATCCTTATTTCACAAATGCATCTCTTTGCAAAGAATTCTTAGTGAGTGAAAATGGAGACCAATCTTGCAAGGCAACTGTCATTGATTGGAAGCCAAAAATGGTAATGTATAACATTTAAATCTCCACTGACAATACCTGTTACGCCTCTGTCATATTTCTTGCAATTTAGGGAATGTGTCCAAATTTTAGACATCCATTGAACACCTTGAATAAACCACCACACAGTTGTTAAATAACATCCAAATAAAATGTCTATAAGCTGCATCTAATTCTGCCTAACTCTTAAAAGTCTAAAACGCTTCTAATTATTTTAGACGTTACTCAATTTCTGTCTTGTGTCTAATTAAACTTTCTGGTGATCTTATAAGATGAGAAAAGCTGCGTTAAGTATAGGAATTTTTTAACAAGCTAATCGCTAATTTCATCATTTGGTCTTATGAATACAGCAGGAAAAATTTGAGGCTTTCCAACTCAGATCAACAATTGCTTCCAACAATTGCGGAACATGTTGTAAGCCTATTCAATTTTCTTTCTTTGTTGAAATCAATTGATTCTTTGTTTTTATTTAGGACCTAACAAACAAGGGAAACAAGGCAACTGGTGATGCAGGACAAAAGAGACATTTTGAAGAACCAGAAAGCTTTTTTGCATGGTTCAATGATCACTTAGAAGGACAGGCTGATGAAGTTGGTGAACTTATAAAAGATGACATTTGGCCAAATCCTCTGCAGTATTATTTGGTAAAGTTTCATTCGAGGGATTGTGTCCATTTATTGTCTCAAATGTCTAATATTTTTGGTTTTTCTCATCTAATTAGACCATAGTCAGAAAACCTGATTAGCTGTGTGGCAGAAATGGAGAAACATTAAGTAATTAGACACATTTTAAACCTTTGATAGTTACATCAAATTTGACATAGTTAAGACCATTTTCAACATTATTACTGTTAACCGCAGTGGTGAATATTTCCATATGCCAAAGAAGCTTACTATGTGAAACTCTGTTTTCGGTAGGACATTTCAGAAAAAGGGTGTTTTATCAGAGAATCCATTATAACAAAAGATCTAATATGTTCACGTGTTGTCATGACAAAAGAAGTCAATCGTGTTTCTAAAGGTGTGAAAGAATTTCTCTCAAAGGTGTAAGAGGTTTTCTCCCAAAGGTTAACCTTTCCTGCTTGCATGGTCTTTGCCTTATTTGGATTAAATCTTCAAATATTCATACAGTCTTCTTTAGTCTAACAGGTGTGTAGACAGCATCTAAATTATTCGTGGTCTAGCTTGAGAAAGAGCTAGGATGATTAGACCAACATCTGTATTCACGCTCTAATAAACATTCATCTGTATTCTAATAAACATCTGAAGTTTGGACACTTAATGGACATGGTCCCTTAAGACATTCTTAAACTATTTTATTCTACAAATAAGGAATTCTCGTTGAAGATTTTCATATTATACTGCATTTGTAAACTTATGCGAGATGAGATAATCCTCATTACTAAAGTCCTGAAATCCAGTACAGTTAGAAATAGTTTATTCATTTTACTATCAAAGCTTAAATGATCGCAACACAATGAACTCTTTATCAACAACATTTATTCTTTATTACAGAATGCTGGTGGTGATGCAGAGGATGGAGACGTAAGTGTGAATGTTTCTTACTTTTATTAGATGGCGTTTCTAAAAAGTAACAGAAATGGAATGCCACGGATATTAGGCTCTAGTTACATTATATAGCTAACATCAAAGATACCGTGTAAAACAGTGAGCTACAGAGAAACAAAAGCCCATGCGTCAATTTTTTCAGCAAAGAGAACAATCACCTTGTATCCCAAAGAGCTAAAAACAAAACTATCCCACTCTAGCAAGACTTTGCCTTTAGACAAAATCTGCTATACAAGGCACCTCTTGTCAGAGAGCAAGGATTGTCTCCTGTTATAGTCGAAGCAAGACACGTTTTTGGTTCTTGGAGTTTTGAATTCAGTCTACAGTCTGTTTAAACAGAAAGAATTCATTAGAATGTTAAGCAAATTAAAATACTGAGTACGTGAGTGCTTGTAGAGCTCATAGAGAATGAATGGACTTTAGAACTTCATTAATGTAAAATCATCAGTGAAAGTGGTGAGCTAAAATGTGCAAAGCTGTAAGCTACAAGAACAGAACGTTTCTAACTCCTTCGATATAATAGGTTTTACGTATATTTAAAGTTTTAAAAGAAATCTTTTCTGTCAAAGGAAATTAAATCATCACGAAACCAAGATTTGCTTGTTTTGTCCAAGTATAATTCATGCTTCTAGAATGGTTCTTTATTTGGAGAGTAAAACAATGATATTTTCATTACTTTGTAAACAATCCCATTTCCAGTTAAATCTGTATAAAGCAAATGCATCATTCTATCTGTTTGTATCAATGTTCAGCAATTGATTGAAATCGTAAAATTGAAAAGCTACATAACTTTAAGAGACACTCTGTTAGTTTATTTTATTCTTATTATGGTATATGATACATATGTTAAGCTCTGTTAACCCTCTAATTGAATCTATCATCATACGAATCGATGTCAATCAATGAAAAGGATGCTAACTTCATGGGATACACATAGGGGAGTCATTAACCGTTACACTAAGGCCCCGTTCACATGGAAAGGATGATTCAGATCGTATCGTTTCGTTCCAGAAAGCAGAACGGTTTTAAGATTGATCCAAAAAGCGGAACGGTACGCAGTCGTTCCTTTCCGTTCCCGTTTGAACAGAAACGCTGTCCCAGAAAATGGACGATGCAGTTTTTGTATTTAAAGCGCGTGAGATTGCTACGTGCTATTTCCTTGAGATGTAATACTAATCAAGTTTTTGTAAATCATTTTGCTAAAATCAATTTTTATTTTCGTGGGCGAAAATTTCAGTGGAACGATTTTGTTCTCGCGTGAGCAGGAACAGCAATCAAAACCAGCACGCGATCGTTCCTTCCCCGTGTGAACAGCTAATTTTTTCGTTTGCGTACCCGTGTCAACGGGATATAAGCAAATATGTGCATGTTGCTTCAAATTTTCGATAACTTAGGTGCTTTAAAAATTTTTTAATATAGCTACAATCTTGGACAAAATATATTGGAACGGCCTAAATAGTCTGCTATTATCTATTGATCCCCCCTTCTCCCCCGTTACAATGTTGTTTCGTATAAAAGTTGTCTTGCTCTACTATCAGCATTGTTTTGGGGGTAAAAGGGGGAAGAATTGGAGTTATGGAAGAAGAAAATCAATGGAATAGGCCATATTCCTTAAAGAAAATGCCTTGTTCCAAATATTTTGTCCAAGATTGTAGTCTTGGAAAACGTTGGCGTAGATATAGAAGTGTTAGAAAATTTTACAGTTCAAAATCGATTTTTTTTTGGTTTTGCTCTGTTTAGGTTTGCCATAATTGTTTGAGGTGTTCGTGTTTGTGTCTTCCTGATTCTTGACGCTTGACAATGTCGCTGACGTTTAATTCACATAGAATTCACATTCATATAGATTCAAATATAGTCGAATATGCTATGTTATAAATGCAGTTAACATTTTTTAATTTTTTGCAGGAAGATAATGTAGTCGTTGTTGAAGATGACAATCTTGAAGACGATGATGAGGGTGGCGATGATGACGACTTTGACATTGAAGGTGAAGAAGGAGATGACTTCGAAGAAGAGGTTTGACATAGTAACCTTTTTAAAAATAATTGTTAGATTTCGGGAAATATGTTACTGAAAGTTAGTATAAAAGCTGCTTTTTGTCACAGACAATCTGTAAAAGCTAAGGTTGATGCTGAAATAAACCAGCTATGGCAAGATTTAAGGAATGTGCCGAATTGGAAGGCGAAGTTTAAAGTTGTTTTCTTGTCAGCTCAAAGAAAATTTAGTAATTATTGTTCACGGATTTCACTATTTTTCGCGGTTTTGAAGTTTTGTACCGATTTGTATCATTTTGTAATTAATCTTTAGCTGAAAAGACTCGAATCTCCTTAGAAGATTGCAGAAACATGCATTTTTTGAATGTTCGATAATAGTCCAATGGGTTCAAATGTGAAGTTGCTTTATAGTACAAGAATTTAAGAGCTGGTAGCATATGAATTGGATTTTTCAAAACAGTTGTTGGCAGTAGTCTTGGCCATAGTCTGCGGATCCTTTGCAGTTTCAAAACTATGGCCACAAGGTTAAAACATTTATAAACGAAGAGGTTCAAAAAGTTTAATCATTTTACAAACATGAAGGGCTGTGCCCGATGCATTTAGCTTTAACAAATTCTTGGCAAACATAGTTAATTCATTTATTCTTAGATATTTATTACAGTACATACTACACTTTTTTTAATAAGCAACCGCTCAATAAGCAACTATAGGGCTGAACTGACCTTAACATTCAGCAACTTGAGGGCTCAATTGAATTACTGTAAGCAACTAAGAAGTCAAACAACCAAGCTTATTCTTTTTCTTGTGTTAGGAAATTGTTCATCGTTCTTGTGTTTTGCATGTTGAAGTTCGTTAGCTAACGTTTTTCCACTTACTGTCTCCCAAAATTCATGTTGTAGGCCTAACAGATGACGATTTTGATCCGCGAAGTCAGGGGTGGTTATTAGGTACAAAAATGTTAAGCAACATTTAAGCAACTTTGAGGTCTGAAATGTCTAAAAATTTTAGCAACTTTAAGGGCTGGACGAAAGTCAAGTTCCTTATTAAAAAAAAGTGTATTGCCACACGTTAACAAATATTGATTACATGTTAGGAAAACGTTTAATTTTTATTGCATCCACCAACAACATTATAATCATCAGCTAATAATCATCAAGATCATATTTAAATTGAATTTCACAGATCAGTCGAGCTTATTCATCGATTTTTCTGACTCAGAGCAATTATGATAGTTTCATAAAGATTAGATATGTCTTAGTGTTCAATAAGTAATCTGAAGAAATAGATACAAAAATAGGTTATAGAACGTTTAGATTGAATGATGAGACTGACTTCTTAACCCAGAAGTTTCTTTTATTATCAAGTTTACCAGTTTGACTTGAAAGACACAAAAATAGGACAAAATTGTAGAATTGAAAAAACGGACAAGAATTTGATAATAAACGAAAGACGACAAATTGTTTGCTATTGACTTTATATTCGACTGAAATTCACGCTTTCATAATCCGTGTAGCGATTTTTAAAATTTGAATTTTTAGTTTTTAACCGTTGTAAAATCGTTAATGTTCGTATGATCGTACATAACAAAATGGTGGAAGATGCCTTTTTCAACTCTAGCAAAGAATTACTTGACATCCTGGATGTAAGGCCCTTGGCAAATGAACTGAACATTTCAATGAACATCTGCCAAAATTGAAGTTCAGCGAAAAATTCAGTTAATTTGGCAACCTTGTTCAGTTACTGAACATTGTTCACTGAATGTTTGATCTTGGTCAAAAATGTTTGTTGAACAAAATTTGTTCAGTGGCATGGCTCAGGTCTTTTAGCCACTCAACTGAAGAAACACCGGAACATCGAACATTTATCCTATATAAGCATGCGCTTGGCAGCAACTTTTCAATTAAAAATCTCGATTTAAGCGCTATCGCAGAAATAACTGCATGAAAAAGAGGCTGAAAATGATCAGCAAATGTTCAGTGAAATGTTCACTTCATTTGGCCACTCCACACTGAACATAGCGTAAAATGTTTAGCGGTATGTTCAGTGAAATGTTCAGTTCATTTGCCCAGGGCTTAAGTTTGCTAAATTTTGTGCCAAATGTGTCAACGTGTCAATGTGCCATACAGTTGACATCCGCTATCTCGACTGCCCGCTATCTCGAACATTCGCTATCTCGAAAGATTTTCTTTGGTATAAGGGTTTGTATAGAAAAATCATCCGCTATCTCGAACCCCGTTATCTCGAACATTCGCTGTATCGAACATTATCTACTCTTAGGTACCTAATTGCCGTCCCCTGACGCTAATTAATTTTTGAAAATTTTTCCAACCCCTGTGCCAACGTGCTCTTATTAGGACCCCCTAGCTTATTAAATTTTTCAACTTCGCGTAAGTGACGCGTATTGAAAATTCATATCAGAGGATTCAAAATCACAAAATAAATAGATACCAGTCTTGCATAGACAAAATAAGATAAAAATTGAGTCTGAGTCTTGAGTCATTTTCAACAAAATCCAACCCCCGCTAATTGGGACCCCCGGCAATTAATTTTCAACAAAAATCCAACCCCCGCTAATTGGGACCCCCCGGCAATTATGCGTACAACAGCACAATCATGGTTAACAATAAATGCGGGCAAGTGAGTGAAATCAGCAATTTGAATTCTCATCACATCATGTCTTCATTGATATCAATTGCCAGTTTCATTGGCTTGTCTTTTCACTGATTTTACTACGAGAATCTTGTGTTTTGTAACGACTGTAGTAGCATCGTCTATTAACATTTCTTTGGATGTAAATTTGGCCTAAAAAAGTAAGTGACGAAAAGTAAGTGATGATCTCACGATAATTTTTGTAAAATGATTTCAATTGAAGAACTTAAGATTTTCAACACAGCTTCTATAGTTTTTTTTACATATCTCTGTTTTCTTGTTCCAGTATTGTTAACAGTAGGGTTCCCGAGCCGATGGGTTGGTAATGATTAGAATTACATTTGTTAGCTTGTGTTAAGCAGATACAGAAAACTGTAATATTAAGAGATTTGTAGTATGCAGTCTTGTTGGTATCTGGGAAACTGAAGTCCAGAGTTTTTCAGGACCGAAACATCTGGCTGGACACAAAGGCCAAGATGTACAGAGCCATTGTGGTTACAACACTATCGTTTGGCCCGGAAACTTGGACAACTTAACGGAGACACATTGCAGCGCTAGAAAGATTTTAGCAAAGATGTTGGACATCAAGTGCAAGGACAGAAGAACAAATATAAGTGTTTTACAGCAGACTGAAGTTTCTAGCGTAGAGTGTCGTGATTAAGAATCAGCTGAGGTCGAGTGATCATGTGGTAAGAGTGAAAGACAACAGACTACCAAAACAGATGTTCTACCGAGAAATGAGTAAAGGCAAAAAGGGGTGCTAGAGGAGGAAGGACAGACTAAAAAACACTCTTCAACCAAAATAAAGTTATGATTAAGGATTGAGAAACGATTACAATGATAAATGAACATTTCGAGTGGAGAACAGCACTGCGTGTCGGTAGGAGAATTTTGAAGAGAAGAGAACTGCTGATATTATTGAGCAGAAGTGCTTGAGACTGAGTAATAGAGAAAATTAATCAACCAAGAACTCCCACTGCGTTGAGATGTCCAACCTGCAGCAGGAACTTCAAAGCTCGTAACCACAAACTGTGAATGACAACTGACACCAGTCTTAAACAAGACAAGTCGACGACGACTGGCACGATTTGAAAATTGTGTGAAATTTGACTTTTAACTAATGTTTACATGACACTTCCACAAAATGTTTAAGAATTTGACGTCTTCAGAATCTTAGTTATATTATTATTATTAATGTGTCCACGATTCAAGTATTTGAAAATTGTATGGAATTTGACTGTGTACAAAAATTTCAACTTCGTTCACGTGATACTGGGTTGCCACTGAAGAGAATTGTTTAAGAATCCTCAAATTATGGGCCATGGTCAGGTTTTAAGAACGGATACTCTGATTGGCTAGTTTGAAATCTGCTCATTTGCATACAATAGGCTTCACAAATTCAACCAAAACACCCCTTGACCTATTGAGGTAGATACAATTCATCAAGTTATTCTGCTACTGCAGATTGTTGTAACAGTGACTAGTTTAGGGGATCCGTACACATACATACACACACAATCGGAGACCCAGAGTGCTAAGGTATCAGGGGTAACAAGGGCGTACACGAACACACACACACACACACACACACACACACACACACACACACATACAGTCAGACACCCACCCCTGGGAATACGTGTCAAACACATAGTCAGACACTCAGACAGTCAGAAAGTCTACAGTTACCATAGTTAAACATGACCTTAGTTAGCTTTTAAACTAGCAATAAACATTACCTCGTCAATTTTCAGAAGAAGTGAACGAAGTTTTGCGTTAATTATACGAGAGACTGGAAACCCTTCTTTCAGCTCTTCTCTCCAGTTCTGTAGGATCGCGATGGACACACGTACTTTTTGCGAATGTTAAACAAGCCTGCAAGATATATCGGTTAAAAACAGTTAAAATAAAATAGAGCATTCACATCTTAATGTAAAGAATGAACTAGACTGACATGGTTGGAATGAACTTACCTTGCTCATATGTAAATACACAAGAGATGTGCATTCCTTGTTTCTGCACCTCTTCACTTTAAATTGTAATTTTGGTGAAAATGTGAACATCGGATATAATTACTTCAGCAGATTTAGTGCCTTGCATGAACATGGATTGACTCAACTGTGAATTGCACAGACCACAGAAAGACTCGAGAAGCTCAAATACCGTGTTTCTGTCATCTAAGATTTGATTTGCAGCGTTTACAACGGTATACGGTATGTTGCATGGCAACGATCGTTTCATTTGCAAGCAGAGAGTTGATGCATGCGACGTGCTTGGATGGTCCAGATCTCTTTCCCAGTCCAGTCCGGTGTATGTTTTGCTGGATATGTCCGGGTCCGGTACCATGTCTGTAGAGTCGAATTGCTGGACGTTTTCTATCACATTTTCCATCAGCTTTTTCGCAAGAATGACACAGTGGGTATGAACGCATATTTTCTTCCTGCTATATTGACGGGTGATGCCTTTGTTGCCTCGTCATTCATTTACAAGGCAATGAAGACCTGTCTGCAGTGAGTCATCAGCCATAACGTGAGCAACACCCATGGGATTGGATTGACTTGGAGACACTGTACAACCAAGCTCTTTATGGATACTTTGCTGACGGTTGGAAGATCGCAGCGTTGTATTGCTAATATGTCTTTAGCAATACTCTCCGATTTTGCAAAATCTTGTACTTTCTCGTTCGCGAAACTACGTGCATATATGGGATGCACTGCTTCTTTGCACTCATCTGTGTGCCTGCAACTGGAAGACTCGCCGCTCCTCAAGCAAACTCTGCGGTCTGAAGACAGTCTTGGTTGTAACAAATTATATCAGCCTCAGTTACCAGTATGAAGCAACGGTGATCTTGCGTAGACGTCCGAACAGAAAATAATCCGCCACTACCAGCTTCAACACAATCTACAGTTGAAGTCTTCTTGCGCTTTTTGGGAATAAATTTCCCGCCCACATGTTCTCCACAACTTGGACATTTCTCGGGCTTCCATCTGTTGGTAAAGGCCTGGCTACAGCCTTCTGTCACACACTGAGAAGTTTTGCGCTTTGTCCAAAACGACAAAAAAGCAGCCATTTGCAAGTCACTCTCTTTGTCACTGCTGTTGTCAAGCTTTCGCTTTTCTATTATAAGATTTGGCATACCGAGCCAAAAGTCACGCGTATTGCAATTTCAGTTTCTAATTGGGGCAGGTACTCGTTCATGTGGTACACCCCACGACTTTCATCCTCCGACGGGCTTCCACCAGTGCAACAAACAACAAACAACATTGAATTGAAATAACAAAACTGCTGAAGTTATGTTATGTTTAGACCTCCTAAGTCATTTCATGTAAAGTCCACAATATATATAAACCCAAGCTTGCTTGTTCTTTGTTTGAAAAGTCTTGGCCCTAGAAACAAGGAAGTAAATGAATGAAGAAGAATGAACTTGGTTCTGCTTTTATTATCATACTTTTGAAAGACTGACCGCAAGTTTGGTTCTTCGATGTCGAATCTGTGTCTATCGAGTTTATGATTGAGTATCAGTGAGGAATGGCAGACAGCGTTTAGCATTGGTCTTGCTGCCTCTTCTTACTGCTTGTTCTTGGTGTTCTGATGATTGCATGCACATGTAACTGTTGTATAGCTTTCGGTTGGCCTAACAGGTTGCTTATTTGAATTAATTGATGGCGACGAGAATCGTTTACAAAGGTGGGCCTAGACTACAAGGACTGCAAATCGCTAAAGATGAGCCTAGAAATGCTTTGTCAAACTCACGAAAGATCGGAATGTAAAAAAGTAGCATATATTCTTATTTTGATAGAATACAGGAATATGTGATTTTAAGTTAGAAATAGATTTTTCAGAATACTTTGTATGTAAGGTTGGTGCCTAGCCGTTTATTTTCAGAATACTATGTAAATTTTCATTAGATTTTTCAGAAAACGTTTATTAGAATAATATAAAGCTATAGGGGCCAGAATTTTTCAAAAGTAGGTAGATGAAGGTGAAATGGTGTTTTAGCGCCAGTCACTAGAATCTCAGTAGTAGGTTAACTAATCGAGACCCCGACCCTGGCTGTGACGCTACGTACGGTAATTAAATTAACGTAATTAAAACTGTTTAAAAATCTTAAATTCAAAGTTTGCTGGAAGGTATAGGAGGCCCTCAGGGTATTTTTCAGGGTTATTTATCATTCACAACAGTCAAGCTTTCAATAGTTAAACAAGAAATCTCCTTCAATATTTAGTCGTTCTTAGGCATATTGGTACACTCTTTGTTTTGCTTCACAATAGAAAAAGTTTAGTTACAAAATTGCATGTTTTTATAGTTTTGGTTAGGTCTAAAAAGAGGAATGGGTAATGAGGGAACATAGGAATGATGGGAACCTCTACGATGGTTTCAAAAAGTATTTTCTCAAAAAATTACTGCAAAATTAACCCAAAATTAAGCTTCTGTTCATTATTTTAAATCTGTTTTAAAAATTTTGACAGTAGGCCTATCTAAGAATTTTGCTGAAATTTGAAATATAAAAGACTGTAAAAGAGAGTGTTGCAATTTGTGTATTCTTGTTCTTTCTTTCTTTGGTTAAAGAAAAACTAATTTTTTTTTCTTTTTTCACTTAATATATGTGAAATGCATTTCTATTCCGCGAGTCACCTGAAGGTCTCTTTCATTAAAAATATAAACTCGATTTATAGGCATATTGTAACAACTTTGTGCGTTAATAGTAGTAGTTATCCAAAAATGCAGTTCAGCAGACACTAGCAGCAGACAATTTTGACATGCAAACAAGCCTATGATGCGGTACAGTACAGGTTTAGAGTTTTAGACTTAGTAGGTATGTGTGGTTGACGTTTTTGGGTTAGGTAGGATTTCTGGTTTTGGGTTAGAACTTTTAGGGTTAGGGTTTCAATTTTAGATATAGGGTTTGGGACAGGGTTAGAGTTGGTGTTAAGCTTCAGGGTTTTTGAAGTATCTATATTTACAT
>JACTAT010000133.1:284934-316269 GCA_014526335.1 Chrysaora quinquecirrha | reverse complement strand
TTTCTGTCTGGATTTTGTTGATTTTATTCAAAAATGGATGTCTGCAGACAATCCCGGAAGAAAACAAAAACACGAATACAGGAAACTTGGCACCAAACGGTAATTTTTTATTATTCATGCATTCATTCGGCATCATATACTGATTTCGTATCACCGGCAAAGTGAGCTATGCTTACTGTAAAACTCTCATTGAAAACATGTATATTTTGAATTGCAACCTTGAGTTTAAAGATTTTAGAAGTTAAGACATAATATTGACTAGAAAGGCTTTGAAATCGGCAGCTTCTCTGGACTACATATTTTGATTAATTTTTATTTATTTTCACCCCTTAGCTTTCCGACGTCAAACTTTTCGGGTATCATTTCTTATATTTTTATTCGTGATCCGCAAATTGAATCTTGGAAAATATGACTCTCAGCCAATTATGCTATTTGTCAAATTTCTCCACACGAACGCTATAAAAACAGAGGTTTCGATTGTCTAAATCAACATTTGATATTTTGACTGTAAAGAATACCAGACGAGGAAAAATTTCATGAAAAAGTGCGCGAAAAAGTTGAAAATCAAAACTTTTTCGAATTTTTCCTGCAAGTTTTGTTTTCAATGAAAATTCTTTTGCCTCTTTCGTTTGTCAGGTTAGATGCAAACTTCATGCAATAATAAGAAATCTACATTCAAAGTTTTGGAAAGTTTTTCTTTCATTTTCAGTCAAAAACGTAAAAGTCACGAAACGCAACAATTTAAAGAGCACTTCTATTGTCGTTAATTTACCTTCTCCTGTACTTCAGACAATTAATTAAGAAGTTAATACTTAAAAAACAACAACAATTTTTATGTATCAATTAATTCTGTTTGATTTACACGGGAGATCACAACTTTGGATAAAATATGTACTTTGCCTGACCATTTCCGTTCATTTATCATATTCATTCTCGAGTCGAGTGCATTTATGTTGCATTTATATTACGCCTCAAGCGTATTTTCCACTCGCAGTTTAATGTTACTCTCAATATTATTTATAGTTTTACGCAGCTAAGAATATCATATAGTATCGTGTGTCCGTTCAATAAATTTGCAACGCAATAAAATTAATAAAGAAAAGTGGGTAAATAACTTTTATCGATAAATGCCAAGGTTTCGGCTGAGTTACGGAATGCTTTATGTTTTTTCTTGACAAATGTTAAAGAATTTTGCACGAAAGTTTGAGGTTTCATTCCCATTCCATTCTATCATTGAGCAACAATTATAAAAATAATGAAAAGTTGCTTATTGAAATAGCCATCACGTACATTAATTATCAAGATGGAAATCCAATTTTTAGTAGTTTTTTTAGTACCCCAAGCCCTCTTTAGCCCAACTGGATTTAGGTTTCGAGCAGGGGTTCAGCAAATAAGCGTATTTTTTATATACTGTGTGTAGGTGATGTTACTACCCACTGAACTGAGGCCAAACTCCAAAATTTCAGAATCCTGGAATGCTTAAATATAGGCCTACCTTTCTATAATAATAGTTAATGATAGTACTACTATTTTCTATTTCGTTTCGCCACGTCGCAAAATTTTGCTCGTCAATATTAGAAGGCTTGAACGCCTCTTATTTATGCAATGTATTAAAAACTTGGAAATGAAGCAGGTTTATATTTAATCCTGAAAATTAGAGTAGCCCCACAACCGCTCCTCGAGGTAACTGTAGCGTCTCAGCCAGGGCCAAGGTCTTTGATTAGTTAACCTACTACCGAGATCCTAGCGACTGGCGCTAACACACAATTTCACCTTCACCTTCACCTATCATATAAACTCGTTTTGACACATTGAATGAAAATGTAGAGTGGCCTAAAATCGATACCCTGGTGGCTAATTTTAAGCTTCTTGCTTCTCCCTGAAATGATTGCGTTTATTAAACTTCGAATTGGAAAGGCCGCTGCTTTCTGGCGTCACATAGCTAACAGTATTTGCTTCCAAATTTTAGAAGGGTTATTGCACCCTTTTTATGATTTACCATTTTATAAGGAACCTTCATGTAGAAGGCCTAAAAATTAAGGAACTTTAGCTACTTAAGTTAAAATCGCTAAGGAGCTTTTCAATTTTGAATATTTTTATCACTGCGAAAAAAACAAGAATTTGGAGGCTGGTTCGATGCATTTGCTATCTCATAAATTTTATGTTACGATTACATCAAATGTTTCCTTGCATTGTTTCGAGTTTTTCTCGAACACAAGTGTCGCATTATAATAGTCAAGACTGTAAATATGCAGTTTAGATTAAGGAACTATTAAAGAGCATTTGGTAGTATAATTGAATCAAAAAAGGTACAAAGACCAGGAACTTTAAGGAACAAGACCTTGCACTGGGCATGTTGCGCTAGGCATTGTAAAAATAAGCGTCTATAGTTAACAGAAAAAACATCTCGTTTTGTACTATGTACTTATTCCTTTTTCTTGCTGCACATTAACTAAAGATCTGAAGATGTTTTCAGACAAGGCTCACGATAATATCGGAGTTCCGCTGTTGCACTACGTACATATTTTGCTAAGGGTATGCTTGAACGCTTGTATCCTAGGTATCTTACACAGAAACAATGGAGGCATACCGTTCAGGCGTCAAGGTTAAAACTTATCAGACCGATTCCTTCTTTATTTGTCCAAAATGTATCATTTAATAAAAACATTTCATTGTGTCTTGCTAAATTGTAAATTTAATTTACCAGCAATAATATACATTATTTTGGTTCGCCGTCGATTTGGTATTTAACATTGTCTAGTGCCATTTCGTCGGTTTGCCATATTTTAATTTAATTTTTTGTGAAGGACTAAAATTTCAAAAGATGCTTCTTTGCATTGGTTATCTTCCCGTGAAATATCTTCCCAGAGTCAATGTTATTTCTTTGTTTTATCAATTAATTTAAATGTACTAAGTTTTTTCTGATTCCGTTCTAAAATATTGAGACGGTAAATATTCGTGCTGAGCACTAAATTTTTTTATTTGCAAGGTTTTTTATTTGCAGCACAAGGGTTTTCGCCGTCTACCGAACAGCAGACAAATCCAGGCAGAGTACACGCAATTTTTTTTATAAGCAACTTCGCTCTGGCCTAGTTCAAAAAGTTGCTTATTTTTGGACCTCTCATGGCCACCTTTTAGAAAAAAAGTTGCTTAGTTATTGCTTAATTTTAACTGTATATTTTGCCCTGATAACAGTATAGAGGCCAGAAAAACAGCCAAATTTGGAGTTCTGCTATAGCTTTTTATGCAACATAACGCTAAAAACACAAATATACGGCAAAGAAATCCTACAAAAGAAATCAGCCAAGAAGGCAATTCTATACCATTGATGTCTTTTGACACAATGTAGTCAATGAGTAACACTCCCTTGATATGTATGCGAGTTTTGATGGCAAATGAATGAAAATAGCTTCTATGTTGATAAATCCTTGATTGCTTGCAGTGATATAAATTATTTAAAATTAAAAATGTTGCTTAAGATTTTTTCCTCTGGCATTA
Source organism: Chrysaora quinquecirrha (assembly GCA_014526335.1). Lineage (NCBI taxonomy): Eukaryota > Metazoa > Cnidaria > Scyphozoa > Semaeostomeae > Pelagiidae > Chrysaora > Chrysaora quinquecirrha. The sequence goes on along the minus strand of JACTAT010000133.1, from coordinate 312,771 downwards.
TACGTTGCTTAAAGTTTTAGGCCTTCTTCATCTTGGTTGCTTATAAACGGTTGCTTATAAATAAAACTGCGTGTAATCTAAGGGTACCCTGTGATGAACATTTTACTAGGCCCATAGGTCGATTCCAATTTTTTGGTTTCGCTGGCAAAAAATATCACTTATAGCTGCTTGAAACCATACACTCTGTGGACTCCATCGAGTCTGAAGTATTTTCAAAATGTTCCTACATTCTTTTTTCTTTATAAGAATACAATCTATAAGAATATTCAGGAGCCGAAAACGGCATCAACAGAACAATAATTTTTTTTATTATATTTTTTTAACCAATTTGTGGTGTTTGGGTCATACAGGAGGCTAAATGGCACTCAACTGTAGTTTTCTCAGCATCATAGCATCGGCAATGAACTTGGCAAAAGGGCGGATAACTTCGCTAGTTTCACTACTCAGAATTGTCGTGAATCGCCTTTCAGGGTTCGAGATTTTAACTTTGGCAGCCTAGAATAGAATTGCTCTCAGGTTATCATAAGCCGGGCATACTGTACCATTAGTGAGTGAAATTCATCTTCAGCAACACCTAGTGGACACATTTAGCACGTTGTTCTGCACGTTGTTTTGTGTCTTCCCACCTCAATCATAAGCAAGTGGTCACTACATCTGAATTTATTAAGTATTTTCCTGTGTTCATTTCATCTCATCCCCGAATCCCCGAATCTTCCCTTGTTCCGAGCCTTCCGAGTTACTCTGGTCCCTACATTGTACCGAAATTATTCCGAATGTTACTGACTCTAACTGAATTTGTTTCAAAGTATCTGAGATCTACGTATTTTTTTAGAAGAAACAGAAACAAAAATTGATCCAGCACTGAAAGTTTCTTAAAATTTTTAGATTTTGAGTGCTGAAGGTTTCTAAAGACTTTCTTGAAACGTAGTTATTCTATCTGAATGTTGTTCCAAACCCATTTATCGATCGTATTTGAATGCATATGGGTTTCCTGTTTTTCTGCCTGTCGTAGAAATGGTAAATCTTCAGGCCTTTAGTAGATTGCTTTGGTCATTTACTGGGAGTGTTGGTTAGTTTGAAATTTATGAAATGTCAGTGGAAATCTAATAAAAAACCGAAACATTTAGATAAGATAGCTGTAAAATTTCTTCAGAGACTTGGTTAAAACGCCCCTTATTCTATCATATGTAGATAAAGAGTTTGCCTGTCGCACCATTGATTTCTTAAAAAAGAAGATTCTCCAGATAGCTGATTGTTCGATGAGAGAATCCGAAACAGAAACAATATTTGTTATTGGATTGAATCAAGAATTAAATACGGAAGGCATTCAGTGGATTTTTAGATAGAGATATTAACGAGTTTTGAAAAAAGAACCTTTGCCCTTGCCACCCGCAGATAAATCCAAGTAATACGATTTTAATTAACAAGTTTGAGAATCTATTCGTATAAACTACAGTTCCCTTAATAGGTGCTCATTGAGAAAATAAGAACCTGAAAGGAATAAGATGTACTAAATAAGCAGTGCATTGAACTTGTTTATTTGGGCCATTTGCAGTTGTAAATTTAGATCGACGAGCAAATGTTTGCTAATAATAATCCTGAGATACGATTTCCAGACGTAAGATTAGCAGCTTAATCTAACCAGATAATGAAATTGATACGAAGCTACTTCAACGACCTCAACGACAAGGTCGATAGAACTATACACTTTTTCAATATTAAGCAACTATAGGGCTGGAACGACTTGAATACATTTTTTTACTAAGCAACTATTCAATAAGACTAGGGCTGAGATTTTGTTCAAATCTTTGATTGAGATGGCTTTCTGTATGCAATCCATCATTGCAAGCTTTTCAATAACATTGAAAAGCAAGAAAAGAGCTAAAAAAAGTTTTAGGAGGTACCAGTCATTTTGTGAGAGCTGAAAGACCAAATATGTCAAGGAACTTTGAGGGTTGGATCAAAAGACTAGTTGCTAGCAGTTAAACAACAATATTTCCCACTGTATTATCATAGATTTCGGAAGTTTGCGTCCAGTTATAAAGGGAAACGAAGAAAGTATTATATCCATGAACAAAGATTGTCATAAAAAAGTTTCGGAAAAGTTTTCAGGACGCAGATCAGCAATTTCTACGCCCATCTTTTACCCCTCCGCACGTTGACTAAAAGTTGCGTCTGGCTAGGCCATTTTCGGAGCTCGAAAATTTCCAAAAATCGGCAACAAAAGTTTCCAGAAAAATTATAGATTCTTAAAATCATCGTTTTCTCTTGGAAAATGGCGTGTAATGGTTAGCACTCGAGATTTAGAGACTGCGTAGGAGCGGAAGTATTGCAATAGAATGTTTTAAGTCTAGGTAGACTAGAATCTTGGGATTGTGGTGTGCGGTACTGTAAAAGAGATTAAGAGTTGATTTTATTTGAGTAAGAGTTGAGTAAGTTGAAAGAGAATAGCCGGAGAATTATTTTGTTTTATTTGCTTTTATTACTCGTAATCGTTGGATACACTTCGTGACATAAATTTTGGAGGTCCTACCGAGATGAAGATCGTTCTTTTTTGTGAGTGTTTGATTTGGGAGTAACCAAGATGGCGCATGGCCAGGCCGCAGCAGGAGGGGAAGCCCAATAAGAAACGCCTTCTGAACGGCCGTCTATCCAAAGTATTTATCGAAGACCGGAAAAGTACAAAATTGGGGACGATTTCGATTTGTTCTGGAGAAAGACTCTGCTGTATTTCGAGGCACTCGATTTAAAGGATGACAAAAGAAGCGTTTGGCTTTTCTGTTTAATTTGAGTGAGGACGCATTTCGAATTGCAGAATCCGTTGAATTCAAGACGATTTCACAGCATGGGGCTAAGTATTGTCTCAGAAATTTGAGAAGAATACGACTGTTACTGAAAAAGGTATACTTTTGCCAAGAGAATGCAAGAACAAGGTGAAAGTGTAGACAATTTTGCTATCTGTCTAAGAGAACTTGCTGCTAAATGCAATTTTCAAGGAAGTGAATTTGAAAACCGTTTGCTAGATCAATTCATTGTTGGCCTAAGGGATCTAAGCATTCAAAGTAAATTGTTACAAGAGCCCAAAGACAATTTGAATGAGGCTATTGGGCTAGCAAGACGTTTCAAGCTGCCAAGAGTACAGTTGGAGTGTTAAAAGGAGAAATCAAGAGATGGCAAGTTTAGTAGCCAGTGTTCAAAACAAAAAGTGTTATGTATGTGGCAAACTGGGCCACATTGCAAAGAATTGTGCTAACAAACCTGGTTTTCAGTCAAGGCAAGGGCCTAAGCAGTCTGTTGTTTGTTTTCATTGTAAACGCCCAGGTCATCTGATGAAAGATTGTCATGCACTTCAAGCTGTTGGTAGAGGTAGTGAAGCCATTCATCAAAGAAGTTTTACTTGTTATCGTTGTGGAACACAGGGCCATATTGCAAGGTACTGTCGTGCAAATTTAAACGAGCAGGATGCTGCAGAAAGTGCAAAGGACACTCAAGAGAAGAGGGTAGAACCCAAAACAAAACTTTCTTCTATCATTTCAGCAAATAAAAGACAAGCTTTGGTTATTGAAGCTGAAATAAATGGCCAACCAACTCTCTGTGTGCTAGATACAGGTGCATCAGTTTGTGTAATGAGTCAATCCAAATGGGAAGCAGTTAAAACAACTGAACAGCTAGAACCATCTGACATTGTGGCTGAGGCTGCAAATAATATGCCTCTGGGTATTTTAGGAAGAACTGTTTTGAAACTTGTTTGTGCAGACAAAACATTTGATGTGGAATTTTACATTGTTGACAATATGTCACAAGACATTTTACTTGGTCTGAATTGGATGGAAGAGTTTGGGCTAACACTAGTTGTGAAGGACAGAAAGTTGATATTTGCAGATGGAAATGAAATGAAATTATTCATGTTGGATTCCAGCTTACTGGATTCAAGTGTTGCTCTTTGTGAAGATATTGTTGTACCCGGAAAACATGAAATGGTTAGTAGAGCTAAGTTGAGCAACCCTAGTATTTCTGATGCTTTGCTGGAACCAAATGAAGCATTAGTGAGCAAAGGAGTCATGGTCGCAAGAGTTATAGTTAGGCCTAGAAGTCAGACAGTACCAGTGCAAATTATAAACCCAGGTGACAAAGAAATCAAGCTATTTAAAGGAACCAAGTTGGGCTCATTGCAAACTTTTCAAGAAGATTTTAAGGATCCAGGAGTAGCTGTATTTAACAAAGAGGACAGAGACATAGAGTTTCAAATGGGTGAGCTAGAAGAAAATGAGAAGAAGTCTTTAAAGGCATTTTTGCTTGGCCAACAGGATATTTTTGCAACTTCAGTCAAGGAAATTTGAACAACCGATGTTACCAAGCATGTTGTGGATACAGGGAATGCTAAGCCGATAAAGCAGTTACCAAGAAGATTGCCACAAGCTTTGAAACCCGTTGTTGAGAAGCAGGTACAAGAGATGCTTGATGCAGGAGTGATTCGTCCAAGCACTTCACCATGGGCTAGTCCCATAGTACTGGTTCGTAAAAAGGATGGTTCGTGGAGGTTTTGCGTTGATTTTCGGAAAGTGAACGACGAAACAGTTAAAGATGCATATCCACTTCCTCAAGTGAATGATATAATTGATTCTTTGAATGGCCAAATGTATTTTTCTACCTTGGATTTGACTTCTGGTTACTGGCAGGTGCCTGTTGAAGAAGAAAGTGTTCCAAAAACTGCATTTGTGATCCCAGGAGGAGGACATTTTGAGTTCCTGAAATTACCCTTTGGAATGTCTAATGCAGTGCCAACATTCCAACGTTTGATGGCAACAGTGTTACAAGGAATGTTAGGGAAGAAATGCCTTGTTTATTTGGATGATGTACTTGTTTTTGGGGCTTCTTTACAAGAACATTTAGAGAATCTAAAAGATGTTTTTGAGGCTGTTAGAAAGGCTGGATTGAAGTTAAACCCAAGAAAGTGTGTTTTTGCAAAAACAAAGGTTAAATTTTTGGGTTATGAATTGTCAAGTGAGGGATTGGCTCCTGATTCTGATAAAGTTGCTGCGATAATGGACTTTCCAAAACCGGTTGATGTTAGTTCATTGAGGACATTTCTTGGTATGATTGGTTACTACAGAAGGTTTATTGATGGCTGTAGTGAAATTGCTGTTCCTTTACACAAGCTTCTTCAGAAGGATGTCAAATTTGCTTGGGATGAAGGTTGCCAGAAAGCTTTTGATGATTTAAAAGAATCATTGACTACAGCTCCAGTGATGGCATTTCCAAGATATGATAGAGAATTTGTGTTGTATACAGATGCGTCTGATGTTGGAGTTGGTGCTGTTCTTGCACAGAAAGATGATGCAGGTGAAGAGAGAACTGTTGCATTTGCTTCCAGAGCCTTTTCGGGTAGTGAAAGAAATTGGACTACCACAGAAAAAGAGGCTTTTGCAGTCGTATGGAGCTTGGAACATTTCAATGCTTATGTTTATGGACATAAGGTGAATGTTTTCTCTGATCATCGTGCTTTGCAATGGCTGAGGAAAATCAAGAACCCCAGTGGAAAACTGGCCAGATGGATTTTGAAACTAGAAGAATTTGACTACAGTATTACTCATAGAGCTGGTTCCTTGATGGGCCATGCAGATGCCTTGTCAAGAGCCCCAGTTAATGGTATCAAGGTTGCTGGTTTGTCAGCTGAAGAGTTCGTTGATGCACAACAGTTAGATGAAGACATTAACACTGTTTTTGGGTGGGTTGCAGATGGTGTTCGTCCTATCAGTCTTGAAACAGAATCCCAGGTATTAAAGATCCTTCATAAACTTTTTGATAATCTTGTGATTGATGAACAGGGTTTACTTTGTCGAAGGTGGTTTGATTATAACAATGAGAAGATCAGAATGCAAATTGTGGTACCTGAGAGTTTGCAAAAGAAGGTTGTTACAATAGCACACTCTGTTTGTGGTCACATGGGTGTGGCAAAAACTTTTGATCAAGTACAACGTGAGTTTTATTGGCCCGGATTCAGTAAGTCGGTTGAGCTGTTTTGTAAAACTTGCGACAGTTGTGCTCGAAATAAAGTAGTACCAAAGCCAAAGTTTCCTATGAAGCCTATCGAGGTAATTCCGGTACCATTTCATATGATCGGCATGGACATTGTTGGTCCATTGATTCGCACAAGGTCAGGAAATCGATTTATTTTGACATTGATCGATTATTTTACAAAATATACGGAAGCCGTTGCGTTACCTGATCAGAAAGCCGAGACTGTTGCTCGAGCTTTGGAAGACATTTTTGCTAGGCATGGGATGCCGTCAGTCATTTTGACAGACCAAGGTTCAAATTTTGAGTCAAAGATTATAAAGTCAATTTGCGCGTTGTTTGGGATTGAAAAGAGGCGAACCACGCCCTATCATCCGCAGACAGATGGACTGTGTGAACGTTTTAATGGAACGTTAAAAGCCCTTTTGAGGAAAAGAGTTAATCGTGATTGTGACAATTGGGACGAGCAAATTCCAGCCGCTTTGCTTGCTTATAGGAGTTCAGTTCAGGCTACAACGGGCATAAGTCCATTTGAATTGTTGTATGGTCGTGAGGCTACATTACCGCTCTCAATAAGTCGTGATGAGAACACAATTAAACCTATTCAAGGGTCTGCCAAGTATTTATCAGAGCTTAAGGATCGTTTTAGTCAATTGAATGATATAGCTGGTGCCAAGCAGAAAGTTGCTCAAGAAAAGCAGAAGAAGCTATATGATATTCGCAACCGGGTTTCTTCAAAGAAAGACTTTAGTGCTGGAGATCTTGTTTTGCTGCGAAACGAAAAGGCAAGAAGTTTAGATGATAAGTATTTGGGACCATTCGAAATAGTGCGTACTATGGATAGTAGCTGTTTAATTCGTTCGTTGGATAATAATAAATTGAAAACTGTACATTTCAATCGATTGAAGCGTTATTTTGCTGATGCTGACAAAGTGAAACAGGAAGTTGCTACCAATGATGCTGACAAAGTAGTGCTTGAAGAATTGCCGTCGGATGAAGAAGAAGATATCTACATTGATACCTACGTTCCAGCGAGAGCTCAAGAAGCTGAGCCTGAAATCACAGTTGATCCGGAAGCACAAGAACAGTTTGTCGAAGCAGATGAGAGACAACAAGAAAGGAGGAACCCTGGAAGAGTTAGACGACCACCAGACCGTTATGGGGTCTGGGTGAGTGACTTTTGATTCTATTGAACTTTCAAACTGTGATTTACACGAAACTTAGATCTTGTATATAGCTTTGTTTTGAACTTTTAATTAAAAAAAAAGAACACAAAAAGTAAAAAAAAGTTTAAAAGTATCGGCAGTTTATTAGAATTTGATTTAGGGGTAACTGTTGTTGTGGAGGGGGGAGTGTAATGGTTAGCACTCGAGATTTAGAGACTGCGTAGGAGCGGAAGTATTTCAATAGAATGTTTTAAGTCTAGGTAGACTAGAATCTTGGGATTGTGGTGTGCGGTACTGTAAAAGAGATTAAGAGTTGATTTTATTTGAGTAAGAGTTGAGTAAGTTGAAAGAGAATAGCCGGAGAATTATTTTGTTTTATTTGCTTTTATTACTCGTAATCGTTGGATACACTTCGTGACAGGCGCCAAGTTTGTTTTCAAGGCTAATGCGCAAGCGCGAGTAAGCGCGAGTGTGAGTTTGTGTGCAAATAGTTAGTGCGCATGTATGCCGGAGGAATAGCCAAAATGTTATAAAATCCGGTGCCGGAACAATATCCACGGGGAAAAATATACCCTTTAGGTGAATTCCATTCAGCAAATTTTGCTCGCGCGACTTTTTGCCATACTTTTTGAGATCGCGAGCCAAGTTTTAATTTCCCTTCAGAACGAGAGCGATCACAAACTAATTGTTCCGAGTTGATCTGATGTCGCTTCGAAGATAAAACTTCTTGTGTTCTGATTGGCTTTGCCTGGCCTCGCGAACTTTGGTTGAGCTGTCAATGTCAATAGACTGATTACTTTCCTCCCACTCTTTCGGAAACAGCTTCTCACAATTACAAAAATATACATCTGTTTCCTTAGAGTGGAAATGTACTCGAAGCAAACAACAACCAGGTTGTGGTTATTCAGGTGAGGTTGCTGTTTGCAAAGAGTATGACTCGTGTAATTGGTCTAAGCATGGGCTGTAGGAAACGTGGAGCTCCTAATAAGAAAATGTTTGCCTTTTCACTTTCTGTATTTTGTAAATCTGTCTCTCATTATTCTGCTGCGAAGGCGCCATGGTAAGCTCACGCGTGGCTGATTGACGTGGGATTGAGCAATCATGTCACTCAAATGTAAGTTGAAGCCTCTTCAGCACCGAAATATTAGATGGGTAAGATACAAGAGAGCTGGGAACAATGTCTATCGCAAAGTACCGCTTCTGCACTTCCTACAGAATGCACTGAATGGAAATTAGCCATTAGGAATTGAAAAATCAGGCCATTTCAGATAGACAAATTTTAGAATTCACGAAATGGAAGATTTATTTTAATTCATTCTGATGAAATTACCTGAATTACAAATGGAATGGAGCCGTCCAATCCAGCAATCATTTTTAAATCACCCTAGGTAATGTCTGCGCAGTATTGTGGAGGATGTGCAGTAATGTGGAGGATTTTCGCAGTAATGTGGAGGGTGTTCAGTAATGTGGAGGATATCATCAGTAAGGTGGAGGATTTTTGCAGTAATGTGGAGGATGTTCAGTAATGTGGAGGCTATCTTTCAGTAATGTGGAGGGTGCGCAGTAATGTGGAGGCTATCTTTCAGTAATGTGGAGGATATCATCAGTGATGTGGCGGTTGCGGAGTAATGTGGAGGCTATCTTGAAGTAATGTGGAGGGCTATCATAAGTAACGTGGAGGCTATCTTTCAGTAACGTGGAGGATGTTCAGTAATGTGGAGGACTATCTTTCCGTAATGTGGTGGCTGCGGAGTATTGTGGAGGCTATCTTAAAGTAATGTGGAGGGCTATCATCAGTGATGTGGAGGATATCATCAGTAATGTGGTGGTTGCGGAGTAATGTGGAGGGCTATCTTGAAGTAATGTGGAGGGCCCGAGTAATCAAGAAGCACTCTCGTAGCGGTTGCAGAGAATTTTCGTTTTTTAAACGATTCTCATTGACAAGAAATGCAATTCGGAAGCTAAACCGTGCGTTTTTTAGCCATGAGAACCTTCACACTGCTTTAATATTTCATCATATAAGTGTAAGAATCACAGTTTTGGTTCATTTGCGTAAAATGTCTAATACATATATATTAACAAAACATGAATAAAATATATCTAACATATGATATGAATTATCTAATATAATATGAATATAAATTCGAAGAAGAAAACATTGTTCTTTTTTACAAACGAAGATACAATGAGTTGAGCGATAAACTGATCTGTACATGAATCAGTGGCAATTTATTTTGTCTCTCTTCCTTAGTCTAATAGCAAGTTTATTCACGTAATATTTCATTCATGTCGTTGTGGTTATCATTTGACACTAATCAAACAGAAAGGTCACAAACTAAATAGCAATATTTATCTTTTCTGTTCATAACGTCAATAAAAGTTTTTTTGGGTTTGCAAAAATAGATACTACCTGTAGGAGGGCTTCGAAACAAAAACGAATGTGAATACGTTCTGCTGCCATCACGATGTCCACATGCAAAGGGTTGAACAAAGTAAGGCAAACAAGCAGTATTACGTGAATAAACTTGTAATTAGACTGAGGAAGAGAGACAAAATAAATTGCCACTGATTCATGTACAGATCAGTTTATCGCTCAACTCATTGTATCTTCGTTTGTAAAAAAGAACAATGTTTTCTTCTTCGAATTTATATTCATATTATATTAGATAATTCATATCATATGTTAGATAAATTTTGTTCATGTTTTGTTAATATATATGTATTAGACATTTTACGCAAATGAACCAAAACTGTGATTCTTACACTTATATGATGAAATATTAAAGCAGTGTGAAGGTTCTCATGGCTAAAAAACGCACGGTTTAGCTTCCGAATTGCATTTCTTGTCAATGAGAATCGTTTAAAAACGAAAATTCTCTGCAACCGCTACGAGAGTGCTTCTTGATTACTCGGGCCCTCCACATTACTTCAAGATAGCCTCCACATTACTCCGCAACCACCACATTACTGATGATATCCTCCACATCACTGATGATAGCCTCCACATTACTTTAAGATAGCCCTCCACAATACTCCGCAGCCACCACATTACGGAAAGATAGTCCTCCACATTACTGAACATCCTCCACGTTACTGAAAGATAGCCCTCCACGTTACTTATGATAGCCCTCCACATTACTTCAAGATAGCCTCCACATTACTCCGCAACCGCCACATCACTGATGATATCCTCCACATTACTGAAAGATAGCCCTCCACATTACTGCGCACCCTCCACATTACTGAAAGATAGCCCTCCACATTACTGAACATCCTCCACATTACTGCAAAAATCCTCCACCTTACTGATGATATCCTCCACATTACTGAACACCCTCCACATTACTGCGAAAATCCCTCCACATTACTGCACATCCTCCACAATACTGCGCAGACATTACCTAGGGTGATTTTTAAGAACCAGGAAATTTTGATCGAGGCTGACTGTTTTTGAGTTTTTGCCTTTTGAGCCTGAAGTGTTTTCTGCTCTTCATTCCTCGGTTACTTAGAAAGTAATATTTACAATGCATGGAGTGGTACTAGGTTTGTGTAAAAATGAAGCATGTTTATCTATTTTTTTGGTTACTTCCTATTTTCATTCACTCTGACTCTCTTACTTTCATATTATGCTGATATTCCTTGAGCTTATGAATAGTCTCAGCTTGTTCTTACTTCGCTCTTAAAATCTGTACAAAATCCAGGCTCGTGTTCTTATAAAATTGTTCTTGGTTCGTTATAGACAAAAAGCGTCATATGTGGTTTAAGGACGCCTGCCTTACGTTGATTTTTTTCTTAGGCCAAATCTGATACACTGGTCGCTAAATATAACGGCTTATCTTTCAACCTTGTAGCACAATCCGGACAAAGGTCAAATACGAATTGCTAATGCCGAGTTCTGCAAAATTTAGCTCATGAGAGCTGTTCCGTTCAATGAATGGCTCTATTGACTTTCCATGAATAACTATGGGCCATTCAGCCAAAGGTCAAAGCAGTCCCGGGTTGGCACTATGTATAATTTGGGTATTGAGGATGTGCCGCCGAAACAGTATCGATTTTCGCGATTTTGGTATAAGATCGGGTAGGTTTTAGATGCTTGGGCGGCACTGAATTTGAGCAAGTCTCCCGGGGAAACACGAGTAGCTTAAGAGCTCCCAAATCAAGCGATTATTCTTTGCCATAGTGACTCAATTCTGATTTTTTTGTATTTCTTAGACATCTCGTCAGAACTAGTGACGTCAAATCCTGAAGAGTTTGAGTTATTTCTTCGCGGGCTATCTGAGGAAAAGACCAAAGAATGCGGTTCTCCAACGTTAAGCGCAGTCCTACGAGCATTATCAGCAAGCCAACCACGTTCCTACATATTTATATTTACAAATGGTCCTGCAATGGATTATTATTTAGTCAACAAAGTATTGGAAAAGGTTGCTAAGAAGCAGAGTCAGGTTGTCTTCGTGCTTGGCGAGCAATGTGCTGTTAAAAACCACTTGGGCTACAAAGTCTACGATCGAATTGCATTACATTCATCAGGCCAAGTACTCCGCATACAAAAATCAGACGTCAACCTCGCATTGAAATTTGTCGAAGCCTCGATTCAAACGAATAAAGTTCATCTGCTTTCAGTGAACTCAAAAGGCGGGAAAACTAAGAGTTTTACTTTTCTTGTTGATCGCCATCTTCAGAATATCTTTGTTTCGACAGTTGGAAATGATCACGTGAAAGTGAAACTAAAGCACCCGGATGTAGAAAATTCAAAAGGGAGTAAGTTTATAAAAATCATAAAGAAACCTCACATGGTCGTAACAAAGGTTGAAAACCCGCAAGCAGGTATATGGAACGTAACTATCAAGAGCACTGGTAACTACTCATTGAGGATTTCAAGTGAAAGCAGCTTCTTTGTGAATTTTGGATTTTCAATAAAAAAGATAACTGGAAAAATTGATATTACAAAACTGGAGAAAAGACCTGTTATGGGTAAGAGTTATTTTTTAGAAAGGTTTTGCTCTTTCCATGTTTATTCAGACCATGGCGATGGCCGCTTATTTAATTATCGGCCTTATAGATGGAGCGCTAACCTCCTTTTCTTCATAAGAAACCGACTATAAGACAGTATATATATATGCCTTTTCCAAAAGACTCTTCTGTCAAAATGGACTAAGAAGCAAAATAAAAACTAAGAAACTATTTACGCTTCTAAATTCAGCATTCTATTTTACTGATGAGCTTTGTGCGATGTTTATGTAAAAATAATCCCCAAAAACTTAGTGTTAACTCCGGAAAATTTCCATGTTCTGACTGCGAAGAATATAATACTTCACATTAACCCCTTATTTCAGGAAATTTTCGAAATTTAAATTTTTAAATTAAGACAATCTGCAAGAAACATTTTCTATACCAATAGTCCTCAAAGTTAAGAAACCCTACTATCTGGCTGAGAACATAGTTTCTTGTAAAAGAATTAATGTTATTTTGAATAGAGGCTCTCAAAATCCATCATGCACAGTTTTGTCTATTGTGTCAGCTATTACTGACATAATTACCATTGATTTGCTATTTTGTAAGGAAATTTGGTCTTTTTGAGGGGAATTTTGGGATATTTTATTCGTTGCTAAGGGCGTTGCTATGTGCATTATCTCAAATACGTTTTTCTAAAATCCCCGAGAACAATCTTTACGCGATTTTATTTGGAGTTTGTATTTTCTACCCTAAAATATAGACTTCAAGTTTATTTTGCAAGAAAAATTCCCATATCATAAATCACTCACTTTCTTTGTGGTTAAATATTTTATTTTGAGAAAAATCTTCAACAATGCACTTATTTTTTCAATGAAGTTATGTAACAATGAAAAAGTAGTGTCTCAAATACGATTTCTCATAAGCAGAATTTCCCCGATGGGTGCCCCATTCCAACATTGCTTTATGAATGGTTGCCCTGGGTCCTTGTTTCACTGCACGTATTTTTTTATAAGAAACCCTTTATAAGAAACCCAGACCCTCGAATGGCCAAAAATTTAAGAAACTTCAGTACTGGAAATTTTTTACGCAGGAAACTCTTCCCCTCAGACAGCGAAAAATTTTTTCCCTGTGTTTCGTTTGCAATAATGCATTTCTGTGACAGACCAACAGGAAACCCTTATGCATTCAAATACGATGGATAAATGGATTTGGAACACTATTCGGATAGAATAACTATGTTGCCAATATGGATATTCAAGAAACTCTTAAAAATTTTCAGTAGCTACTCAAAATTTGAAAATTTTAAGAAACTTTCAGTACTGGATCAATTTATTAGTTTCTTATAAAAGAGAATATCTCATTCGAATGGGGGCACTCTTAAGAGCAGAAGGACTCCTACGTTGGAATACGGTATATGCAGAATGAAGTGTCTAACATTTTCCTTTGTCGCATGCAAAAAGAAAGACTTGCAGTATCTAACTCCTTTGTAATTTGACCTTCATTCGGTGAACGTCTTGCACCTAACACTGCACCACTGGAAGGCACCATTGTTTTCGTTTAAATGTACGATTTGCAAATTGCAAGATATCGCAAATGGATATCAATTTATCGTCACCATCGCTGTAATATGAAATTACTTTCTAAGGATCGTGAACTTGTGAATCGTCCACGAGGAATAGGACTCAATTTAGAGAATTGATTTGATTTGACTTATGTCAACGCTTGAGTACATTTGTAGTATTTGGGCTCCAAAGGGACTTCCGGTAAGTTAGGCAAGTTTCACTCTTGTCAAGTTAGAAAACTCTACAGGAATCTTTTTTATGATAAGAGTACCAAAGCTTAAAACCCCCAAAACTAATTTAACTTTATTCCAGATCTTGTTAACTACTTTATATCAAATCTTGTGTAGCTAGTATCACATGTTTCCAAAGTTACCTTTGAAACTTCTTGTGAATATCAGTGACACGATGATTATCAACTGAAAACCTCTATTTGGCTGACAGAAATCCCTTTACCACAGAAATATCATCTGTTAGGCCGTTAATTGAAAAACTTTATTTAGGTTTTACTCCAGTTTATTCCAGGAAGGTTTTCAGTTAAAATTTGATACACGAAGATTATCACAATATCGTTTTAAAAGACTAGAATAAGGTTCGGCTTGCTTATTGATTACATTGAAAGCTATGAGAATTAAAAGACGAGTGTGTGCTAAAAATATAATTCTCTGGATCGGTGATGTCATAGAGATACTGATCGTAAAGTACTAATTGAACTTAAGGGGCCGAGCCAGCAAGTTCGAATTCTTTAACAAATTGTTTGGAGATTTAATACAAATACATTTTTTAATAAGCAACTGGACTGTTGGTCCAGCCCTCAAAGTTGCTAGCATTTTCTATTTAATTGCTTGGAAATGTTGCCCTTTCCCGACGACTGACGCGTGCGGGCCTACCCCCAAAGAAATGGCCTACCCGCTTTGTCTAATTACAGAAATCGACATTTTGGAAAGCTACCTCGCATGATAAAACCTTGAACGAGGCCCGTATCCAATGTATGTCCAGTGTCAGAGAAAAACAAGTGTTTTCACGAATCCGTGTTTCTATAACGAACCCCTGATATCGCGATTCTCTCTCTATAGCGAACTGGTCCCCTAAGTGACAAACTCCGTACAACGACTCTCGATTTAACGACTTTTTTCTGATCCACGTTTTGGAAAACAGTTTTTATTTTGATAAAAGATCCGCGCGGAGTTTTTTTCCACATGAAGTCTTTCTTCTTAAACTTTGGGGTGGAAATCTCACATTTCCCTCTATGCTTTGATCACAGTGTAAGGCGCTGGCCGAACGCTCAAACATAGTTTGTCAAGCATATGAAATTTGTTTTACAATCAATGTTTGACCGTTTTTGCAAGCTCGCAAAACACTGCTCTGCAAACATAAATAGCTTAATTTCGTTGTTCAGTGTTTTTGAAATAGTTTGAAACATTTTGCTAGACGTAAGCAAAATATGTGACAAGCAATGTTTTGCTAGAAAAAAAATAAATATTTGACAAACAATGTTTGATCGTTTAGCCAGGACCTAGAAACTTGTGGAATCGATATTCTTGAATAGACCAAATCGGTATACGTTGTTAATACCCATTTGAGGTCACATGGCCATACTCTTGAGGAGCTTTTCCTTTTAACCCTTTGTGGGCCGAATTTCGAAATACTTGTCATAGAGCACTCAAATTTGCAAATAAAGTAGATATAGGTAAGAAACAAACAGAATCGGTGAAAAAATTGGTCTGGGGGGCGTGGGCGATTTTTAAAAAATTTATTTCCCCCCAAGGCCTTTTGCCCCTTACAGCTCCTTCGTAGACTTTATGGTTTTGACGGCTAGTCCAAATGAAAGTGCTTTCAAAATGCTACAAGAAAACTACTTACTTTCCCAGTCCAAAGCATCTAGCTTTACGAAAATTCAAGTTTTAGATTTTCAAATTAGGCCAAAATTTAGGCCATTACAAAAAATTTTCGACATCTTCGCATAAAATTTTCAAATCCTTTGCTTCAGAGCATCCACCATGCCGAAAACGCTGTGAACTTAGGCCTACAATGTTGACTAAAGATACTATTACTCAAATTTAGGCCTGCCCGATCAACTAGAACAAAATAAATGCAATTCAATATTTAGTTGCCATATGGCAACTGTGGCCCATAAAGGGTTAATTGAATTCATAATTTTGTGCCATGAAAAGCATGGTTCGAGCTCTGAATTTGACAACAAAGCAATTGTGTCTCAAGTGTATGACCATGTGACCTGAAATAGGTGTAAACAACGTTAACCGATTTGGTCTATTGTATCGTACAGTTTATTTGCATCTTTCTTTTCGAACTTATATGGGAAGCGACTTGTTTAGCATATTGATTTATACTGTTTAGAAATGTATTGAATAGATACGATTTTTCTTATCAGATGCAAAGAACTTCCTTCATATATCCTTCGCTTCGAGGAAAAAAGAAGACAAAGCTCATCTTGGCTTATTGAAAGCTGTTGAGGTTTTAAAACTGAACAACGAGAAGATCCAGACTTATCCAATCAGTTTAAATGCTTTAGCAGATGATAGTTTTATCATTGAGTTTATTCCTCCACGTGATCCATTCCTTCTACGGTTTGTTGGAATTGATGATAAAGGCGATTTTGCTCGAATTTCACCAACAGTCATTGAGCCAAAGCTTCCTGGTAAGACTTATAATTTCAGGTTTAATATTTTTTATCTGTACAAAACATTAAACTGAATTACCGTAAATCCCCAAAATAAATGCCCTGAGTGTTTAATTTTCCTAGTTTTGAGGGGGGCGTTTATAAGATGGAGGCGTCTATTTAAAAACTAAATTATTTTATCTTCAAGCAATGGATTTCTATTTTTGTTCTTCAAAGCAAACGTAGAAAAATTGAACTTTTTTCACGAAATAAGAATTTATACAAAAAATCATTTTTTTCTTCGTTGTTGTATAAAACATATGCGTATAGGTAGCCAATTCAAAAAGTTCTATCTTAATAGCAGGGATGTTTATATAAATAAATAAATGACAACAACAACTATTAAACGTCCCTCTCTGGAGGGGCGTTAAATAGAGAGAGGCGTTTAAAAGAAGGGATCGTTTATATGAGGGTTCACGGTAATTGTTGTAGACAACGCAACAAAATAGAAGATAAGAGGCAAGACAGATATTGCACCTCAAACCTTAAGTTTTGTCAACTTAATATTCTACCAACACGCTAATGACGACTCTCAACGAGTCTTAGTCAAATTAAAACTATTCCTTCGCAATGGCTATCTCTGTAAGTACAAGCAGGGGGACAACTACAAATACAAACTGTTGAGGAGGTGAGACTATTCCGTCTCTTACGATGCAATTGGGCCAAAACATTTTTGTACGTGAACATGTTTTTTATCTCTGTCCTCGCTTTCGACAAGAAGATGCTTACAAAACATTTTTCTATATCATCGCTGCACGATGAAATCCACAACTACTTGAGCATTTTCCTGTATGCCCCCGTCTTCCCCGTTTCTTACGACTATATGAGAACATGAATAACGCCTTCACATCAGGGACACATCATTGCTGTGTCCCCGTCATTTAGGAAGATACCTGCTTTTAAGAAAATCTCGTGTGTCTGTATTATATTTTTGCTCAATATTTCAGAGCTACCAATTGTATCGATGAAGGATTACTATCATGGTTTTATGGGTCAAGATATAGTTCTGCATTGTTATGTATCAAGCTCTGTGCCATTCACCATAACATGGAGCAGGGATGGAACACCATTAGACAATCCAACAAAATATGTCAAATCTGTCAATTCAAGTCTATGGATCCCTCCAAATGCTTTCAATGGTGAAAACAAATTCACTTGTTCAGCAACAAATGTGGCTGGTATCGCAAGTAAAACGACTACAGTGAAGGTGAGAGGTGAGTTACTTGCACATTATTGTTGAAAATTGCTTTCACAAGGTCTTGATGACTTCTTCTTAACTAGAGGATATATGCAAAATAGAGGATATATTTAGAGGATATATTGCATATTACAGGATATATTTTGTGTATTTTGCATATAGGCTGTAGGAAACTCTGTAGATTTGCATAAGAGATAGAGTATAGACACGGACGCTTAAACTATACGCAAATCTTTACTAAAAATAACAAGACTCCAGCACTCTAAGAAGCACATAACGGATCTTGGGAACGAGCCCAAACATAACATTATCATAACAATACATGTCCATTCCATGAACACTAAAGAAACGTGGAGCTCTGAGTGAGAAATTGTTTCCCATTTTATTCTGTGTATTTTGTATATATTTCCCATTAGTCTGCCGCGAAGGCCCTATTGCAAGCTTGCGTGTTACAGAGTGGTACGAGATTTAGCTGATATCTCACTCAAGATTTAAACTGAAAATCCTTCAATGCAATAGTTCGAAACTACCGAGTACCTCAATACATCAGTTTAAAAGAACCAAGTTATTCCAAGTTATTCAAATAGACAATGGTGACATTAGTGGAATTTTGAGATTCGTAATAGTGTTTCCAAAGGCATTATTTAAAGATAACATAGATTTAAAAAGGAAGTGTCGCATTTTCATTGCATGTAGTCCACTGTGTATATGTTATCGCAACTTAATTGAAAGCAAATCTTGCCCCTCTGTTTTAGAGCCACCAAGCACATGCCTATACCTAAACCTCATGTGTATCTTATATATCTGTACCTGTAACGTATTTATTTAATGTTTATATACCCATAACTCCAAAATACATTTGGGTACCCAAAATCAGGCTGTTTATAAGGCCTGGTATCCGAAATGCCAACAGAAAAAGATACCAATTACCTTCTTTAATTACTTACACAGATAGCATAGATTCTATATAGGAAGTAGCTAATTTCCCAAAAAGGACTCCTTAGATACTGAGTCGTAAGACTTGAATACCGAATTACTTTTAATGGCTCCTGTAAGTCGCGCTTATTTCTAAAAGAAGTTGGGAAGGAATCTTTTTTGTGACAGCGCCTTTGATTTATCGTTACTCTTTCTATATTTTATCGAACTTGCTGTCAAGTAACGACTCGCAAGCAATCGGGACAGGTGACAAATCCAGCGAAAATGTAAAAAACTTGTGTAAAATGTTCATCCAAGCTTCTGCAGTAATTTTAAATTGCGATAAACAGCGAAAACATTTTCGGGCATACTTATAAGCTGTTGTCGTGACACTGCTCTGAGTATAAATGTCAGAAACAGACCGAAACAAATGACTAAGGCGGGATTTATACCCAGATGCTGATCGAAATGCACAAATCAGAAAACGAAGCCGAATTGAGATTATGTTTTAAGTGCCAATCAGCTTGCGGGATGCAGCGGGAAGGTCTATAATAGAATTAAATTGAAGTCCAAGTGAGAAAACGAACTCTTTATGTCTACACAGAACCGGGTGTTTGGTTTTGATGTGGACAGATTCCAAAACTCCTAAATTGAACAAAGATCTTTCTTTGCCAGTTTTTTTAAAACAATCTTCGCTGTAATTTTCTGCACGTTTTTGGGTTGTCAATCAAGTTCTGTCCTATAGCAGAATCATGTTTAGGCTAGATTGTTGTTTCAACCCGCGTGGTGTTTGCCCTCTTTGCCGAAAATTGTGTTGACGAATTTTAGTAGGGATGCGTTGTTTTATCCTATCTCCTAATCTCTGGGAAGTGCGACCTACGTACCGTCTACCACGACCACGGTATTGCGTCTTGTTGGTTGATTTACTCGAGTTTAATGTGCCGATTTTTGCTGAACTCTCAGTATTTTCATTCCAGCTTCTCCACCGATCATTGAAGAAATCGGCAATAAGACTGCGTTGGTTGGCGAACGAATTTTCCTTCAATGTTTAGCATTCAGCACAGAACCAATAACGATCAAATGGTATAAAAATGACAAAGAACTGAAGACTAATGATCGTATTGTGATTACAACTGATTTGCAAGTATCAATCACTGATTCAAAGAAAAAAGACAGCGATTGGTATTTTTGTGTTGCAGAAAATACTGGTGGAAAATCTGTAGAATCGTTTTACCTCAAAGTTTATGGTATGTAGTGCACTTAAAACAAGTCATGTTGATGGTTTATGTGGAAAGGAAAGAAAAATTCACGAGAAACAAAGCTTGTTTCTTTAACGTTATTCATAACATTCTTGATTTTCTATCCTTGTTGAGTTGCTTAGTTACTGAAAACCACCATTGATCCAAGAAACGTCAGTTTTTAGGGTTGTTTAAAAGAAGCGGGCCTTTAAAAGGGGGGTATTAATAGCGAAAGTAGCTCTTAAGAGGAGGCTTGTACATGGAAGAGGCTGTTGTTCCAAAGCTTGACTTTTTTATGACAGCTTATTTTAGTATCCCGTTTGTTTAATTAGTCAAACAAAACAACCTATTAAGTTTTATAGTGTAGGCAGAAACACCACGGCGCAAGGCAACAAAATACATCTTCGTTTTTAAGTTACTAATATTTCGCCTTGCCAAGCAAGACTTCTTCTGCCTAAGCAAGCAGTAAGCCAAGTGGTCTTTTCTTTTTTCCTATTAAGTTTTCATTGGCCAGCACTCTGGCGAAATATGTTTTAAGTCAAATTTAGACATAATGCTCCCTACTTAGCGTGCACTTTTAAATAGGATAATGTGTCTTATTGCTGTGAAAATAACGTATTTCTTAAAACAAAGAGATACTCTTAGGTGCCAAATAAACGGGGTTCCAAATAAACGGAAACTTGGAAATTTTTCGAAAATTTAATAAACCAGGGGCTTCTAATAAGGTCCGGGGAGGCTGGGGGAAAGCTCAAACTTAATGAACGGGGGCACATTTATTTGGCACGTAAGAGTACGTTATGGCGACAGAAACTTCAAAGTTCTTTGAATTTCACTCTCGTAAATTTTAGTGAAAGTCTGGTCATTAAATTTGTCTTTTCTTCTCAACAGACGATCCGGTAGTAACTGTTTTCCCAAAACTACAAGGCTTCAGAAAAGGTGAATCGTTCAGTTTAACATGTGACACTGTTGGGCAATATGCTCCAGAAATCACGTGGCTAAAAGAAAACAAAAAGATTGACGTCGATCCAAGAATTCAACGAGATCCAGCCAATGAATTGTATATTTCTAACGCAAAGGAGTCGGACGAGGGTAGATACACATGCAAAGCAGATTATTCAACATTACGCCCTGGAACAATCAAAGAAGCAACTGCTGTAGCTCAATTTAAATGTAAGTTATTTAACCGCAATATTACGAAAATCATTAACAGTCATTTATGTCGTAATTGCGAGACATGTATTCCCAACACAATTGGGGACCCCATAGTATCAGCGCCCATTTTAGGTCTTGGCCCCATTCTGTGGTCTTGGATATTGAAATTGTGGTCTTGAAAATGTGTTGTCTACTTATGATAACTCTCTGGTTTTCTTTTCGTTTGTTTTACTCCTGTTGTATAGGTACAGTAAGTATACCTATAATAATTGATTGGAGGTCAACTTTGCCAGTTATTTCCATATATCTATATCTCGAGACTCGGAAGATCCGAACAAACGTTATACAAAAGAAAAGATAACTGATATGAAAAATAGCTCATCTAAGCCAATCTAGAGATAGCACTTTAGAAAATCTTCCAAAGAACCCATCAGAACTTTCTGTGATTGCAGTTTCATACTGTACTATTATGGGCGTCAGATGATATACAGTAGATGATAACTCAATTAAACTTTGCCGAAACATTTGTCCCTCTCTTCCGTTCCGTTCTCTTCCGTTCTTCCTGAAACTGGGCTACATACAATGCTTTTAAGAGTCCAGATAAGGTCACCAGAGTGATCCTAGCAACCCACTTTTTCAAAGTTTCTGGGGGAGCATGCCCCCAGACCTCTCATGGTAGGTCCTCCTTTTTCATGCTGAAATCTGTGGAGCTGTCTCCTCTTAATATCTTTCGGTTTCATCAATTAGCTAATTCATCAACTGCATGGAAATGGAGCACTTATTGTTCTCTTAACTATTTTACCTGCATTATCCAAGGGTTAAAAGTGAGGTCCCCCAAAGGCCTTTGTGAAAAGGAGTGGCCGAGACCCTGCTGCTGTACTTACTAGAACTATTTCTGTGAAATATTTTGCACGATTGGTGGGATAAGGCTGCATTGCTGTTTCAAGCAAAGCAAACTAAGAATTGTTTTTTTGTAACAAAGAAATTCCGTATTCAGGCATCCACGAAAGAGCTCTTTAAAACTGCGGTTCATCTCAAAGGGTCTGGACTAATAATTTTCTAGAGCCTGCTACGATACAATATGTTACACCCGAAATAATTTTCAACTTCATACATTATCACGGATATGCCAGGTGAACCAATACTAGTGTACCGGAAGAACTCGGAGCTGAACCTGCATTGGTTCAGCTGTTCAAGAAACGCAAGCCCCGCTTCTTTGGCCACGCCAGTAGAGAGGGGGGCTTTTTCAGGGACGTTGTTGTTGGTCCCCATCTTGGACAAGAAGAAGAGGAAGACTTCGCAAACGATACCTAGATGACATCAAAGCTTGAATTGCCCTAACCTGGGTAGCATAGTCTTATTTGGGCATTACAAATCTTTCCAACTCTACCATGAAAATTCCAGCAAGCACTGGCCCAAGTGGGGAAGCCATCGCTACACCATCCGTCTGTCTATATATCATGTCATTTTATGTAAAATGGACATTTTTTGTGCATAATATTAACAAGTTTTTCATATCTTCTTTAGTGATATCAGTGTTAATCTCTTAATCTTTCGAATTCCATGTTTAACCGTTGCAGTAAGTAAATCTGATGATGACTGTTGGAAAGTACAGTCGAATATACAGTTAATAAACAAACAATTATCATCTTTCGTTTGTTTTCTAATCATAATGTTTAAGCTTCTGGTTATACTATTCTGGTTATACAATCACTATGTCCGATTGGATATAGATTCTATTTTAGTTTCTCTTCATCACTTTGATTACAGCTCCACCGCAAGCCAAAGTTGCAAAATCAGAGCACTCAGTTGCAGTTGGCTACCCTATATCATTAAACTGTACTGGCGAAGGAAAGCCAAAACCAACAATCGCCTGGAACAAAAATGGCAAATCAGTTGTTGACAATGACCGAATTGTTTTATTAGAAGACACACTGTTTATTTTGCAAGCAAAGCTGAATGATACTGGCAGCTATACATGCATAGCTCAAAACTCAGAAGGCCTAAGCTTCGCAAGTACACATCTATTGGTTGGCTGTAAGCATTCTTTTAAGTTTCTTAGGGCCTGGCTTTTGAAGTTTCTTAGGGCATTGAAGAAATTTTCCCGCTTGTGCCGAGACGGGACGTTTGCCGAGATCTTGTCTCTACTATTATTTCTTTTTGTTTTTCACATTTGAGTTATGTGATAAAATTTCTTTCCGGCAAAGCTTGCATGTTTTCATCTGAACGGGATCTCGGCTAGGCGGGATAATTTTTCCACATAAAAATAATTCATCCCGCCTAGCTGGCGTATTTTGACTCTCCGGGTTATACGCATGCATGTTCGAAAAAATGTTTAATGATGGCGGATAAGACATTGCCTACGGGTAGAGGTGCCAAAACAAAACAATTTAGATGGTCTTTGGCTCTGGTAAATCTTTTAAATTGGAAATCAGACTTTAATTTTCTCACGTAAAGAGAAAACGCCCAGCCTAAAAACAAGGGAAAAACGTCTCGTCTAGCTAGGACAGGATGTGGGGAAGGTTTGCCGGGATTCGATTCTTGTTGCGAAACCCTCTCAATTCCAGTGGTGACTACATTAGAAAGATGTCCAGTCCCTTCTGTGCAACATTGAACCCTGGCTATCTTAGTTATCTCACTTTTTTAGTCGAATCATCTTTCTTAGAAGAAATGCTAGAAAATTTTTAGATCTTAAGAAAATTGTCAAAGAAGCACCATTATAACCTGATATAGGCCTGTATAACCAAAGAGTGAAAAGTTAACATTTCTATTGCCCCGCTCTGTCTGTTCACTATTGCAGCCAACTACAACTTTGAATGCGGTCTATTAAAGAGATAGAACGTCTCATGCTAGATAGATCCACACATCGTTGGGGGGGGGGGGGGGTGCTAGGTTAAAATTTGACCTTTCCGCTGATTTATTTTTCTGCTCTTCTGGGATTTATTTTGCCAGGAATTACTGGACATTCGGGTATGGATTAAACAACCTTCTCAACATTATTGAGTAAGCTGTAACCTTAAGACTGATTAATAGCTTTGCTTGCTACCTAGCCGTATCATGTCTCTCTGCGACAAAAAGATTCCTAGCTATTTTTCTCCGTTTAACGAAAATCATATATTCATTAGTGGGTCGCTTTTGTACCACCTTTTGGAAATCACAGGGCACCACTCTGTTTGAATATGTCTTGGATAGCAAGCAAGAGTAGCAAATTTGTAAACAATCTTTGTTTAAAACACAGGTCTGACATACAGCTAATATGGACCTGTAGCCCAAAGCCTCAAATTACTAGAACAAAGTCTCTGCCCTGAGTTCTCCGAACTACGGTAGCTACATTCGCAAACCAAGTATCAAATAATGTGTCATGCAACTTGACTTTATTTTTGGACATTTATGCCATTTCTTTTACAGCGAAACCAGAAATAAGACAAAAGAAGCAAAGAAAATTAGATGTTCTGTATGGAAAGAATTTAACTGTCGAATGCTCTGCTTCTGGTATTCCCGATCCATATATTTACTGGATTGACAAGACGGGAAAGGAGATAGAGAAGAATAATGGCGTGTTGCGTTTATCTTCTGGAAAGCTTATGATATCAAGTGCTACTGGTGAGCATTCTGGGAAATATATTTGCAAAGCAGAGAATGAATTTGGCATTGATAAAGCGGAAATCATTATCAAAACGATTGGACTGGGTGAGTTGACTTCTTAATCAAGTAACTCCCATCTTTTCTCATCCTAACTCATCGCAGGGCCGATAAATCATGGGCCCTTCACCAAAATAAAGCACGGACCCCGTGTGCACCGAGAGCAAACACAATCCTGTGGTAGTCTTTGTATTGCGTAAAAGTGCGTAGCTAGCTAGATTGGTCTGACATTGTCTTACAAGTCCTTGATATTTAAAACACTTTTTAAACGCCTGACAGTATTTGTGGGCCCCTCACCCATAGGCCTCAGACATGTGACCCCCGAAATACTCCCTCCCCATCGACTCCCGGCACAATTCTCTTCAAATTGATGCTGAGCTTCTTCTTAGAAGGCATTCAGAACAGTTCATCACATGTGTCGTCCATTTTTTTTACTTGTTGCACCGTTTATCTGACCTTTTTTGTATAGTTTTGTTTCATTCTTCTCTTATAACTCTTAGTGATAAATTCATATTCAAATATAAATAATTATTAAAAATTTCACCATGCATTGGCATAAAACGGCATCAAACGGAAGACAGATGGTATAGGTGGGGTAATCCTGTCGATTCCATGAACTGTCAAATCATTGTGTCAAATTGACTGTTCAGTTCTAAGTCGTTTAAACGACAGAGGACTTTATGAGACCGGCAGGAGAATCGCTTTTCGGCGGAAAAAATTATTCATGGAAATTTTTGGTCTTATTTTTCGAATTCGACGCACCAGAGAAACTTTATCTGAGCTAGGCCTGAGAGGTTTGGTATACGTTCAGCATAACAGCCTAAAAACGGCCTAGAAATTGCACAAATATGTTGCTGCGGACTAATCTCACGAATTGAGTCATTCTAGATTGCCCAATCCCTTATTTGATTAAAGCAAGATTATGAGCACTTTTGCCTGCTAGAATATTAGAATTCTACAGAAATTAATTTTTCCCAAGTCTGAAAATCATAAGACAGTTTGGTGACAAGGTCATTTTGTAATGAAAAACATGCGTGATAAGAATTCGTTTCTTCGCAGTTCTGATTGCCGTTGTCTACAATGGCCTTTAACTAATAAAACATTTCTATAAATGTTTTGACCGAGGAAATTGTGAGGAAACTGTTTATCTTCTAGTTTACATGATAAAATTCCTATGCACTTTCCACAAGACCACAGCACGTAATCCTTTTTATAACAATGCAGCCTATATTCATCTGTTAAATTGACGAACACAGTGGTTCCTTTATATACACATTTTCTTGTAAGAATATATTATATAAGAATATTCAGACTCCAAATTCTTGAAATTTAGGAATTAATCAAAAATAGCAGCTAGGCTCAAATTTTTCTGAAGTTCTATTTATCTGTTTTTCGAAGTTTTTGAGAGTTTCTTCAGCATTCAAGACAAGCACAGTAGTGTGACCTTTGGGATAAGTTTGAAGTACACTCATTGAACCTGTATTGTGACCACGTCTTCGTGTTAAGCTAATTTTATTGCTCTTTACAGTTTTTGTCGTTTAGAAATAATTAAGCAATAATTGTGGGCTCAAATCGAGAGTATTTTAAGAATATTGAGGCTCAGCAAAAATTTCGGTTCTTGATAAAAGAAAAGCGTCTATTTGATCTATTCTTTTGTCATTAAATGACTTTGATTTTTTTAAAGCCTTTTTTGTCTGGCTTTTTTCCTTTATTGATACTGTTGATCTGTTAACTCAAATCAGGATCGTTTTGTTAACTCAAATCAGGATGTTTCAATCTTAGGCCCTTTAATTTTTTGTTGACAACAACATGCGTTATTAGAAAGAAAAACGCCCAATTTTTGTTTACGAATAAAACATCGATAACATTCATTTTATAATATGATAGCAATCTTTTAGAAAAGCCACAAATCAAGAAGTTGCCAAAAGGATGGTTAGCCCAAAGCAAAGTCGGCAGCAATGTAACCCTTCCCTGTGAGGTCATTGGAAAACCAAAACCGGAAATAAGATGGGTTCGACGTGGTGGAAATTTTGATGCTAAAGATAAAAGATATCAGGTATGCGATTTACAATTTATGTTTCCTTTCGATAAAAACCGAAGAGATGTTTTGGGGCTTCTTACTGTGGGGTCGGCTTTTTTGTATAATTTTTAGACCAACCTTTGAGTCCTACAGAACTTCAAAGCTACAATGACAAACAGAAACGTCAGAAACTCGTCAATGAATATTTTAAGTATTAGTAAGGAACGCCAGAAAGAGACTTATTGGAGCCAAACCATAGACTTATTATCTGATTCCCGCAACAACTACAGCAAAGCAGCTGTTTGCTTAGAGCTGTTAGTCAATTTTTGTAGTGGAGCTGTATTAACGGCTTTTCATTTAGGTGGTAACGATAACTAGGTCTCGTGTAATTAGTCTAACAAAAAACAATCAGACAATCGAATTTCGAGCAATACATGGAAATCTTGTAGCAACATTAATTGTAACACCATAGCGCCATTTGTCTGACGTTTATTCACAGTTAGACTTTGAACGAGGATTCTCCTGGCTACCTGACAGTATTCTTATTAGCTGGTTGGTGTTCAAACCAGAATAACCGCTGATAGATGAATTTCGATCGAATCATTTTGTCATAGCCCATTCTTTCTCTGTCAAAACACCAAGATGCAAATGTGTGATTTTTCAATACCTCCCAACGTGCAAAAACGTAATACCTGTCGAGGTGCTAATTGCCTACGTAACATTTTTATAGCGTCATATAAAACATATTGTTATTATCCATTTATCAAAACCTGCAGGCCAACATAGGCATGGCCTAAGATTTAATCGCTTCAACTTCTGCCTTGGCTATGCTTGTAAGCGAAATCGGCCCTTAGAGCGACGCCTTGTGCATTAGCTAAGACTGGGGGATATGTGTTGGTGGATTTCTTAAAAAGGTTCGAGGTAAAGTTTCAGACAAAGCTTAGCTTACCGCATAAGTTGAAGATGAGCATCTACAAACTCAATCCTGCTCCTTGGGCCAACTTTTCTGTTGAAAACTATTACAGTAGGAGGATCAAGGTGCAACTTGAAATGTTGCTTTCCTGCAAACGAATTTTCGTCCACGAAAAGTACATGCGAATAATGGTGAAGAGATACCCTGAAAGAGTGGCAATCACTATCTGTCATATTAAATGCAAGGAGTTAGCTTGGTAGAGTAATTTTTAGCAATGTATATATGGAGTTTTTCTTTATAGATTCTGGATGATGGAAGCCTAGTTATCAAGAACATAATACCAGAAGATTCTGCAACATATGTTTGCAAAGCATCTAATAAAG
>JACTAT010000133.1:256484-268529 GCA_014526335.1 Chrysaora quinquecirrha | reverse complement strand
TCAGAGGAGATTTAAGTCCCAAAAAGAATGCACCCTTTGTTAGCTAATGGTGTTATGAAATTTCATTCGTATTCTGCAGATATCAATGAATGCACGCAGAGTTTCCATAGCTGTTTAGATAGTCAATTTTGTGTCAATACAAGAGGAGGATATGAATGTAAGGATAAAGATTGTGAACCTGGTTTTGTACTGGATCCAGAAACATATGAATGTGAAGGTCAGTTTAACGTTTTTTGGTTATTTTATTTCATGCCGAAATTTATGTTCCTTTTTTTGCAAGTTTTCTTTTGACCGGAGCGAGCTGACGAACGTTGAACGGAAGGCGTTATAGTATTTCATAGCATTTGATACTCTGAAACTATTCTGTCGTAACTCTTGCATTTATGACTTGCTCTTGCTCAGGCTAAGTCTAGTATTTCGCCTACTTGAAGCCCATGTTCTTTTCTGTCATGAAAAAATGCTTTTTGAGTTTGTGAATTGAAAAATGATTTTCGAATTATTTTCCCTTTAAATGTTGATGTTTAATCCGTTATAGGTAAGTATTATATCTTGTGTTTTGGAAGCGACACTATACTCTCAAATCAAGACTGTCTACTACTTTACTGTGTGTTAAATTATCTAGCTTAGCTTTCACTCAGAAACAGAGACATCAAGTCGCAGATAGTTGTAGATTAAAATAATACTTGTCTCACGAGACAAGGAAATTCTTAAATTTGCTCTGAGTCCTCAGTATACCTTTCCAGAATATGCTATATCAGGTCATTTTTATGTCCGGAGGACATATTAAGAGGGTGTCGTGGAACGCATGTACGCATAGAAAATAGATAGGCATATAGACGCTTTTTGCTGCCAAACCGCGTAACAAAAGATAAATCATAAATGATAGGAATTAAACTTTGAAATCGCCGTTTGAAAAGAAGATTACAGGTTTCGGTGCACTGAACGGATTTATTTGTTACATACACAGTTTAACCCATGAGTTCGAATTTATTAGAACAGTATACGTAACTACAGATTTTCTATTTTCGATTCAAAGGTTTGGGATTGTTCCAGGAATGGTTCATTTGATCATCAATGTCATCATTCGCATCATCATCATAATGGATCATCATCATCATCATCACCATCATCATCATCATCATCCTCATCGCCATCAACACAATCATCATTCTCATCATCGTTGTCTTCTTCCTCGTCATCTTCGTCATTGTTAACATCATCTTCATTATTATTATCATCATCATCAGCGTCCTTCGGACATTGCTACAGCGTTGTTATTTTTTCTTTCTAAATTGATTTTTGGACTGTTTTGTGTAGAAGGAAATTGTCATTTTTCCAATGAAATCTAGAAGAAAAAAGGTTAAGCTTAATATTCTGTCACGACCATAACCTATTCTCTTTAATAGTCTTTTTGTACTTCCTAGAAAAATCAATTAAAAACACCCAATTTTTGATGATGTTGTTGTATGATTTGAAAATTCACATTCTTCATTTTGTTGCAGATATAAATGAATGCTTTGATAGAAACATTTGTCAAACTGGCCAATCATGTGTCAATACAATAGGATCATATAAATGTATATGGTTGCCGTGTAGATCTGGATTTGAGCGCAAAGAAAATGGCAGTTGTGTCGGTAAGTCAATCAACTGAAAACATTCTTGATCCTTCAGACTGTTGTCTAAAAATTAAATTGTTGGCAGTGATCACTGCGAGGCTGCTCAATTTCTCCCGAAATTATTTTCCAGAAAATTTTTTGCTAAAGAGAAACAGCCGAATGATGATACGTTTTATTAGTTTTGGGTTCTTTGAAAATTACCGTGGTCTAAGTGGCCGCAAATTCAGTTAATTTCCGTCAAGCTTTGGCCCTGGGCAAATGAACTGAACGTGCCACTGAGCATTTAACGCTATGTTCAGTGCCGAGTGACCAATGAACTGAACATTTCACTGAACGACGTTCAATGACTGAACAAAGTGACAAAATGAAACGGATTTTTCATTGAACTTCAATTTTGGACGTTTAGTGAAATGTAACATGTAGCGTTGGAAGTTTATCTTCTTTGTCATGCTTTCTGTTCCTTGCTAAATACTGGCCATCATTGCTAACGAAGACAAAGTTCTTCAATTTGCCTCTTCTAGTTTTCTATGACCTGCAAGGTGTGAGGTTAGTCAAATCCTTGAGTGGGATATTGTTCCACGCAACTGGCAAGTAAAGTTTTTCTTCAAGGCTTTAAACTTCTCAGCTCATAATTTGAGAACAGGACGGGCTATAATAGTCTTTGAAATGGTTTTTTGATTTTGTAAATGGTTCTTTCGCTATTAATTTCGGATAATATTACATGCTTTCGAGACATGCCAATGATCCCAATAAATGTTGATCATCTATTTATCATTTACTTTTCTTGTTGGAGACCACTGTTTAAATTCATAAGTCATGTTCAGTGATCCACACCACTCTTAATTAGATGTGGTTCACTAGGAACCTCTTCGAATAGTAATGCAACTTTCAACAGAAATACTTCGAATAGTAATACAACACGTATGCCAACATTACGTCATTACACCAGGTCATTCCCGCATTACTTAAATTTTTGCATGTTTATCTTGCTTCTCGATTCTTGTTTGCATTTCCTTCAAGATCTTACCATTTGATAGATTTGTAACGTTTAGGTTTTAGTCCACTTTCGCATTTTGTTTCTTTATAGATATTTTGTTCAGTAGAGAGTTCAGTAGATTGTTAATACGAAACGCTCGTCCTCTTTTTCTGGCTCCGGTTCCCTGCACGTTAAATCAGGTTTCCGATCGACGATAGATAGTTACTTTCATGTTCTACAAGCAGTTAATAAGTAAAACAACGTCATTCTTATTTGTTTTACTAATATAGTAGCTAATTTCGTTACTTACATCTAGCTAATTTTTTAGACAGAAACGAATGCAATGAGAATGCTCGAATCTGTAACCCGATGCAAGTATGTCAGAATACGATTGGAAGTTATAAATGTACAGATAGAAAACAGTGTGAGGATGGTTTCACGCGTGATCCACAGTCTATGGAATGCGAAGGTGGGTGAAAATTGTCAGTACTTTTCTAACTTTTTTTACCAGAGATTTAAGTTGTGAGAAATAGCGGAAACATCGTTGGACAGTGTTTAAACGTCAATTTGAAACAAACCGGAACAATTTACCATGGCGAAAGGTGGGATTTGTAACCAGATGTGGGTTGAAATGCACCAATCAGAAAGTGAAGCCGAATTAACATTGTGTTGTTAACACAAATTAACTTGCGGGATACAGGAGAAAGGCCAATCGAATCTATTGAAGAGTTCAAGTAAGTAAACTCTTTCTGTCTACACAGAACTGACCTTTTGGTATTGATGTGGACAGATTCCAAGAGATGTAAGTGGTTTTTAGTGTCATGGAAGTTGGACACAGGCGCAATTTCCCTACTAGAGAAAATCTTCAAAGAAAAGTTTAGCGTTAGGCAAATGATTGGAGTAAATGTTTTCGAAACTATCGAGATTTTTGAAGAAGCCAGATGTCACAATGATGGATGCCCCGTTTTCATTTCAATGCCTAGCTGGAAAAGTCGGAATGCTACCAAACAAGGAAACTTGAGGCCCACTTGCTTTATTTTGGGATTAAGTCTAATTATATTTCAAATTCTGATGTAAATTTTGGAGAAATCTAATCTAATTATGTTTTTAGCCTATTTGAAGCTCTTTCTAAAACTTGCAACATGAATCAAAGACTTGACTTGAAATTTCGGCTTAAGGCTCCGATGGACCTAAAATTTGGCAAAAAACTAAACTGGATCGACAAGCGTTGTTGCTTGAAGCAAAAAACTGTGGTACCGTGGAACGCATGTAGTGAGTCCTGCATGACATCACGGTTATGGATTAATGCCATTTCGCAGATTACACTGTATGT
Organism: Chrysaora quinquecirrha; assembly: GCA_014526335.1. Lineage (NCBI taxonomy): Eukaryota > Metazoa > Cnidaria > Scyphozoa > Semaeostomeae > Pelagiidae > Chrysaora > Chrysaora quinquecirrha. Next base: position 264,604 of record JACTAT010000133.1, on the reverse strand, counting down.
TAGAACAAAAAGTTTATCTGTTTGTTTAAACCCGATTCTCTTGTTTTCGAAATTGCGACAAAGTTTTCTTTGAAACTGGGAACTTGCGTTCTCTAACTATTTAATTGTGCTGATTGCTTAAATTTTTCGTTGTAGATGTTAACGAATGCTTACTTGATGTTTGTAAACAATCTGAGTTCTGCATGAATACAAGAGGTTCTTATATTTGCTTTCCACAAACATGTGATGATGGCTTTGAAAACATCAATGGAACATGCCGTGGTGAGTCTTCATCCATACGCGGAAGTCTTTTTTATTAATTTTACTATAGCATAAATATCTTCATGTTCAGTCCCAAACTCCTTTAACTACATCTCTACAACGGAAACACGTCTTTTTCCTAAAATTAATTAAAGGAAAATATCGGTGGCTCTTTTGAAGGACGAAATATTAAAGTATGGAACTAAGAATACAATTTTGGTTCCACTGAACTATAGATCTTATCTATTCTTGCTTCATTAAGTTGAACTCCAGATTAATCTTTCCTGCAATTCGCCTTCTTTATCAACTTGCGTGGCATCGGCTACTTTAATCCATCCTGGATATAGAGACATAATGTTTTGATGCAGAAATTTGTGCACGTTTTATTAAGAAGTAAAAGCTTGTCTGAAACAAACTAACGGCTCTATAGAGGCAAAATACTTTCCAAACCGTGTACTTATTGAACTGTTTTAGCCATAGGTTAAATCTTCACAACAGGTTAAAGATACCATTTATCACTTTATACACTGAATAATCTACCTTCCAAGCTTATTAACATTTTTTTGGCGCCTGTTTTGTTTTTAGATATAGACGAGTGTCGTCGAGTTGATATTTGTACTGGTGATGAAATGTGTATTAATACAGAAGGCAGCTACTTTTGTTTTCAAGCGCCATGTAATTCTGGCTATAGAAGAATCAATGGAACATGTCAGGGTAAATTATTTCATTGATTTCCGCTGCGAAGCAGATGGAAATCATTAAAACGCTATGGACGGAACTTTCAGTGGTTTGCTGCGTGGCGTAGATAAATGACAAATCGGCCAATCAAGGCTTGTTCCGTTGCTCCACGCATATCAAAATGTTCCTCATTTATCGACCATCCCCAAATACTTTGTTTCAACTTCAGATATCTTTACCAATCTATTAGAATATTTTCCCGTTTTCCTATTCCAAAACTATTCAATTCAATATGGGATCGACAAAATTTCTCATATAGTCCTGCGAAAATCTTCAGATTGGAATATCTCATGTTTAAGCTTAAAGCATTACCTAACTGTAGACTGTAGGATAGCAACAGCTAGCCGCCATTTTGAGCAAGATGGTGCAATATTTATCCAACTTAAGTGTGTATGTAGCTTCAGCTAACGACTTTCTCCGTTTTTCTATGATTTAACGTGGCCGAGAATCCAATCCCGATCATTGTGAAACCTTTGTTTATTTATAATGTAATTTTTTCTTAATCGTAAATTTATTTTTGTCTTATTTTGAACACGTTTGGTGTTTCTTTATGTCTTTTTATCCTTTCGACGAACCAAATAATACTGAGGGCGAGTTTCTTCAAAAAAATACTGTGCAAAGTACTGCAGCATTGTCGTATGCCTTAATAAATGTATGCAAGAAAGACAGCCTTCTTCAGGGTTCATTTTCGATTTATTTCTGAATTGTGTTTCATATTTATTTCTTATTAAATTTTGATGCTTTTCGTATTTCTCAGATATTGATGAATGTGCGAATAATCCAAGTCCTTGCCCGTCTGGTTCATTATGCGTGAACTTAATCCCATCATTCAGCTGTGTTCTGTCTCCATGCAAGAAAGGATACTCCTGGAATAGTGATAAAATCAATGTGAAGGTAGGTTTTCTTTCAAAATGAATCTTGAAAATCTGCTGTGAGGTTTTTTAAATATTATCCCGCCTAAATTAAGTGAGAGGAATGATGCATGCCTCCTAGCCATTGTTTTGAATGATGTTCTTATTTGACCAATGTCCACTACTGGCTACCATTTTTGATTCAGTGATGCCATACTGTATCTCACTAGGTATAGGAAAGAGCAAATACCTAACTTAATTCTTTCACTTTTCTCTGCTATGGTGAGATCATCAGTAAGTAAGGACATCTCTATATTTCCATGTCGGCAACCTTTCACATTAAGAACTAAATAAACTAACGCGTACCTGGTGTTTGAAAGGAAGTTTGAATCTTCAATCGCAAGTTTTAGATATTAGAAAGTAAGTACGTCATTCGGTCGATCGAACGACTCTTTCTATTGCTGCTTCCCGTGAAGATACGGGTGGGCGCTGTTCCTATCTCTGATCCGAAGACCACTTACCCTCATTCCTACCCTTTCATGCTGAGTGCTAAGCAGAGAGGCAATGAGTATTATTTTTAAAGTCTTTGGTATGACTCAAGCTTGAGCTTGAACCCAAGACCTCTACCATCGTGAGCAAGCACTCTACCACTAGGCCACACGATAGCTGATGTTATAGCTAGATATTAATATAGATTAATTTTTTTATCCAGATATTGATGAATGTAAAGAAAAATTAGACACATGCTCAGATGATGAAAGGTGTGAAAACACTTTTGGAAATTATGAATGCAGATCAATGCAATGTGAAATTGGGTTTGAAAAAAATCAAGTTGGAGATTGCCAAGGTAGAATATCATTTAGATTACATTCTTCAATTACTGCTTATTTATTGGTTATGTTCTATTTCTGTAATCTTCTCATTTTTTGAAATATTGCTATTTAGAGACAGTGTTTGGACTTGAAGGTTTCGTTTTCCCCTCAGGCTGTTCACTTAATTCTGTTTTTCATCCCCTGTTTGTTGATTTTTTCAATACAAATTAGCAGCCTGGCGTAACCTGAGTGACTCATTTCTATACATGACTGGCTAATTTTGAAATGCAATCTTGCAAAAACTTTTGAAACAATGTGTCGTTGTAGAAAACAGTTTATAGCTAAAAATCCTACTTTCTGAGATCTCTGCTCTCAACCCCCTTATCCCCAAAACAATGTTGGTTGCAAAGTAAAACTATTTTTTATCATAACAACATTGTTTTTTCAAAAGAATTTCTGACAGCCACTGTGTCGTAGAAAGGAGCATCGAAGAAGGCTCGGAAGTAGCAGATCCTTTGATTGTAGAATCATGCACTGGAAATAAACTGGTATTATACATTAAAATGTCCAAAAAGAAAATATCGGTGTGTTAAATACAATCAATCTTTGAGAATCAATTTCGGTCAATGAATTCCCTTTGGGGCCTAGGTGATATCTAGAGATGTAGCCACAACCTTAATGGTATCTTTTTGCTGCTTTGGCCTAACAAAAGTATATTCAATAGACTGAAAGAAAAGTACTTTTTCGTGATTAAGTCATTTGCTTACAGATAAACTTGAATTTTCGTGGATGGACAAAATTGCAAATGGGCTGAAGAAATGTTGTTACATTTTCCCTATGGTTCAGGTTCAGCAAGAGAGGGGAAGGCAGTTTGAAAAATGCGATTTCATTGTCCTTTTATGTGTTTAACACTGGAAAAAGCGCCATCTCGTGGAAAAGGAAGAATTTTGGTGCCATTTGAATTTAAATAATCAGTTACAGCCACTAAATGTCTCTGTTTTCTCTCCAGATATCGACGAATGCGTCAAAGGCAGACATTCATGCAAGAGCAGTGAAGTTTGTGAAAACGTCGAAGGATCTTACATTTGCCGTATAGTAAGAACACCAAAGCCACATATACCTGATACAAAAATTACATCAACTGCAGACCCGAGAACAGCTTATGTAAGAGTCGCCGTATCAACAGAAGACCCAGGAATTGATTTTATGCGTGGACCGATAACCGAAGAAATCAATACCATCAGCACTTTACCTAAGAATGTTGGTCGTACTGAGATGTCAACACAAGAACCTTTTATTGTAGAGACTGAAATGCCGGAGCACATCAGAACCAAATCTGTTCATAGCACGAAAAAAATCACCGTTGTTGATACCGGAATACCAGTTACAAAATCACCCATTGTAACCAGCAAAGCTCTAGACGTGACATCGCCTGAAGAAGGTGTTGAAAGCACCAGCATGCCGATCATAACAAAAGACACGGTTGAAGAACGAGCTACAACAGCAGCGCCATTTAAAGCGTCTCCAGTGGTCTCTAAAACAGAGATGACTGTTGACAGAGTGTTTACTGATATTCCCTTTGAGCCTCAAACCGAGTTTGCAGCTGAAACTACCCCGGCCAAAAAACAACAACTGCAAAAGCGAATGTCAACGTTCAAACAACCCTGCCTAGTACTTTGAAACAACTTAAAACTACTAAGTCTCCTCAAGTGACACATCGCAGTCCAACCCTTCCTACAGCTATTCCGTTATTAACGGATGATCCAAATGGAATTTGGTGGACTTTTCCAGTATTTGAAGTGGCAACAAAACCAAATGCTTATTCGACCAAAAAGCCAACAAACATTGCAGGGGCAGTAACCGCACCTCAATCAACAAGAGAAAAGGCAACTGATCCACCAACTACAGCAAAGAAACTAACTCAACCACCGACTACTGCAGAGAAAGTAACTCAATCACCAACTACAGCAGAGAAAGTAACCGAAAAACCAACTACGCCTGAGAGAGTAACCGAACAACCAACTACACCAGAGAGAGTAACCAAACAACCAACTACGCCTGAGAGAGTAACTCAGCAACCAAGTACGGCAGAGAAAGTAACCGAAAAACCAACTACGCCTGAGAAAGAAACTGAACCACCAACTACGGCAGAGAAAATAACTCGTCCAACAACTACAGCAGAGAAAGTAACTAAACCCCCAACAACTGCAGAGAAAGTAACCGAAAAACCAACTACGCCCGAGAGAGTAACCGAAAAACCAATTACGCCTGAGAGAGTAACCGAACAACCAACTACGCCTGAGGAAGTAACTGAAGGACCAACTACAGCAGAAAAGGAAACCGAGTCACCAACTACAGCAGAGAAAGTAACTCAATCACCAACTACAGCAGAGAAAGTAACCGAGCCACCAACAGCAGCAGAGAAAGTAACCAAGCCACCAGCTACAGCAGAAAAGGTAACCGAGCCACCAACTACAGCAGAGAAAGTAACTCAATCACCAACTACAGCAGAGAAAGTAACCGAGCCACCAACAACAGCAGAGAAAGTAACCAAGCCACCAACTACAGCAGAGAAGGTAACTGAGCCACCAACTACAGCAAAGAAAGTAACCGAGCTACCAACTACAGCAGAGAAGGTAACTGAGCCACCAACTACGCCTGAGAAGGTAACTGAGCCACCAACTACAGCAGAGAAGGTAACTGAGCCACCAACTACAGCAGAGAAAATGACCGAGCCACCAACTACAGCAGAGAAGGTAACTGAGCCACCAACTACAGCAGAGAAAATGACCGAGCCACCAACTACAGCAGAGAAGGTAACCAAGCCACCAACTACAGCAGAGAAAGTAACCGAGCCACCAACTACAGCAAGGAAAGTAACTCAACCACAGACTACAGCAGGAAAGGTAACCGAGCCACCAACTACAGCAGAGAAAGTAACTGAGCCACCAATTACAGCAGAGAAAGTAACCGAGCCACCAACTACAGCAGAGAAAGTAACTGAGCCACCAACTACAGCAGATAAAGTAACCGAGCCACCAACTACTGCAAAGAAAGTAACCAAGCCACCAACTACAGCAGAGAAAGTAACTGAGCCACCAACTACAGCAGATAAAGTAACCGAGCCACCAACTACTGCAAAGAAAGTAACCAAGCCACCAACTACAGCAGAGAAAGTAACCGAGCCACCAACTACAGCAAGGAAAGTAACTGAGCCACCAACTACAGCAGATAAAGTAACCGAGCCACCAACTACTGCAAAGAAAGTAACCAAGCCACCAACTACAGCAGAGAAAGTAACCAAGCCACCAACTACAGCAGAGAAAGTAACCGAGCCACCAACTACAGCAAGGAAAGTAACTGAGCCACCAACTACAGCAGATAAAGTAACCAAGCCACCAACTACAGCAGAGAAAGTAACCAAGCCACCAACTACAGCAGAGAAAGTAACCAAGCCACCAACTACAGCAGAGAAAGTAACCAAGCCACCAACTACTGCAGAGATGGTAACTGAGCCACCAACTACAGCAGAGAAGGTAACAGAGTCACCAACTACAGAAGAGAAAGTAACCGAGCCACCAACTAAAGCAGAGAAAGTAACTCAACCACCAACTACAGCAGGAAAGGTAACCGAGCCACCAACTACGCCCGAGAAAGTAATTGTACCACCAACTATATCAGAGAAAGTCACTCAACAACCAACCACAGCAGAAAAGGTAACCGAGCCACCGGCAATAGCAGAGAGAGTAACCGAGCCACCAACTACAGCCGAGAAAGTAACTGAGCCACTAACTACAACAGAGAAAGTAACCCAACGACCAACTACATCAGAAAAGCTAACTGAGCCACCAACTACAGCAGAGAAAGTAACTCAACCACCAACTACAGCAGAAAAGCTAACTGAGCCACAAACTATAGCAGAGAAAATAACCCAACCACCCATTACGCCCGAGAAAGTAACTGAATCACCAACTACGCCAGAGAAAGTAACTAAACCACCATTTACAGCAGAAAAGGTAACTGAGCCCTCATCTGTCAGAACGACGGTTGAGACAGTAACTGAATCAAATGAAGTCATTGGTACACCAGAAGTTGGAAATTACATTTGTCCATTTGGCCTAAAACCAGATAGGACTGGCTCCTGTGTAGGTAGGATATGTTTGAAAATTTTCTGTGTTCTTGTGATCAATTATTTGCAATAACATACCGAGCTGCTATTCCTAGAAAAAGATGCGTTTCTCACCGTGTCTTGTTAAAGAAATCCTTTTTTGTAGAAATATTTCTTTATGATTTACATAGATTAACCCAAACCCTGCAAGGGCTAGTGGAAAGGACCAACGTGCCCACGGGTAGAGTCTTATTCATGTCTTCGGAATAGCTTATCGTCGTCATAACGAAAATTTTTCCTGAAATCCATATCAGGATTAGTTTAGTGCATGGTTATTAATGACGTCATCACTTTCCTTGTGAAGTTAAGAATTTGATAATCAAATTATCTGGAAATGCTTACCCAGTTTATCTCAAACTTTCATGACATGTGCATTATGTTTGCTTTCACTTTCGGCAGTCAATAGAAAAACATTGTTCTTGAAATTTTGCGAGGGATATTGATTCATTGCTTGAACGTTTTCAATTGACTACGCATTCCCTCCTCACATTGCTTGATGCAATAAAACAACAGTGGAGGCCTGTCAGTGAATGACAACATTATCTTACTTCAACTGTATCTGTTAGCAGAACAAGATCACCTGTATTTAATGATGCCTTGAGCAAGAATAAGAGCAAGAATAGTTTGATTAAAATATTCTAAATTGAATTAATGCATATTTTAGACATAAATGAATGCGTCGAAGGTTCACATTCTTGCCAAGAGGATCAGCTGTGTGTGAATATCGAAGGAGGACATCGATGTGCATGCAGAAGAGGATTCAAAATGAGAGATGGTGATCGAAAATGTGTTGGTATGTTATCTTTTTATTTAATTCTCCTCCGTATTGCTAGAATCAATACCTAATTTATTCTTTATCTAGCATGGAGCAATTATTTTTTCCATAGTAGAAACAAAATCATATTTTTGGGATCACCTTTCATTTCATTTCGGTGAACGCCAAAAGTCAAAATATTTTCCACCAGGCTCAAGACTAGTGTCCGTAACTGGAGCATTTCAAGCGTGAGGAATGACTCCAAAATATTAGAAATAACGGCCTTAGCCATTGACTGCCTTTTGTGTAATTGTCACATGTTTGTAATGAAGATTAAACTCCAAGACCAGAGCTTTACGTCACAGCTATAAGCAAACTAACTAACCCCATACTCAGAGCAAATGAGACCTTCTGTTAACACTACGTTGACCATATTCGACCCTGGGTCCTGTTAGGCTGTTCTTCTAATTGACAGAAGATAATAGAATTTTGACGTACTTCTATCAATAGCACACAAAACAAGAAAATTAGTAAGGCTTTCTGATTCCACTACGTTA
>JACTAT010000133.1:234063-255984 GCA_014526335.1 Chrysaora quinquecirrha | reverse complement strand
ATCAAGAATCATCAGATTAGAAAATCAAATATATTAATTCATTTCTGAGCTCAATTTTGGTCAAAACATTAAAAAATTAAAAGTTTGCAAAAGCAAAATGAAGGACTAGTTTACCTCTATAGCAGATGGAACACCAGGGACATCTTTCTGTTTTTTAGCCTTCTTCTTTACATGAACATGCACAGGGGTGTTTCTTGCAACATGAACATGGATTGGTGATTTTGTTGCCAGTCTCTGAGTTTCCATTTCAAGATGTTATAATCTACAGAGGAATAATTATAAAATGTATACAGTACTTTTTCATTTTTTGCAATTGTAATCATGTTGTGTTACAAGATCTGGTGTCCAGTGTTCTATGTAGCCTATGCCAGAGATCTCTGGCGTGGTGTTTTAGGGCCTGTTTACATGCAGGCAGGCCAGCCCGGTTAGGCGAGCTAGCTCAGTTAGGCAAGATCCTTTTTCAGAGCTTTTACATGAATAAATTTTCCAGTCTGGTTAGCTGAGCTAGCCTTGCTTATTAACACTTTTCCATTCTTTCCTGCCAGGATTTCACCTTGCCTGACCGGGCTGGCCTGCTCTCCATAAATGCAAAGTGAACAAACAAAAGATTATTTTGTTCCTGCAGATCTTGGCCAGGTGATATCTGCATCTTTTGATCACGGATCTCACCTCACCGGGCTGGGTGATTGTCCATGCAAACACAAGATTCACAAACAAAAGAATTTATTGTTCTGTCAGATCTCGCTTGGCCGAGCCAGCTTGCTAACCGAGCTGGCCTGCCTCCATGTAAACAAGGCCCTTAAACTTTATTGGCATATTGTCATCACTCTTGTTGCTCATGATGCGAAGACAAATTTGATTGACCTATTGTCTGACTTGGCGGTAACACGGAATGCACCCTGGTCTGGTGTGCATGATGCAGTAAGGTCTTGCATTTTCCTTCAGACCAAACCTTTACCTATAATTTTTTGGTTATTTCAATGCTGTAGAGTGAATGTTTCTCCAATTTTTTTAGGTATTGCTTTTCTAAAACCTGTTTTTCACCAATGATTGTCTAACCAAGGCATTGGCCAAAGCCCAAAGCATCAAACATTGTTGGTTAAAAATTAAACATTTTGCTTTCCAAGCAATGTTTAAGATTTGGCAACCCTGCTGGCAAAACAGTGCTTGACCACCAGTTCTTGCTAGACAGACGATACCATACCGGTATGTTTCTGGCAAATATAAAAAAAAAACATTTTTTCTACTTGTTGCAAGCACAAATTGCCCTCTTCTTAGCCTAAATTAAAGGTTACCAACCCAATCAAAAAATTGTTTAACTGACGTTTTCCATCCATTTGCAAGCATGAGCAACCATAAAAAACAGTGCACACGAAAATTTCGTACCTAATAGTTGGATTGGGGGTGGGTTTTCAGCTACAAAAAATGGCCTAAGGCATAAACGTCGTTTTCCTTTCTAGTCGTTGTTGACATTCAAATAATTTTAAGAAGCAGTTAACATGTCAAAGTATTGAACATTTCCTGTATAATTCTTCGATTATAATGATACCTTCCATTTACTTACCAAACTATCATTATATTGCTTCATTTGTCCTTCTGACTTTTGCTGGAAAGATTATATTCACCCGCCATGTTTACAATTCATTCTACCGTTGAATTCTGTTCCCAAGTGAACACGCATTTTAATTGGTCGAATCTGCTATTCAATTTCGTCACAATGTATGGGGCCCAGACCTTTTCGAGTGTTGTAGAGAGTTTTGAGGGTCAAATGGAACCAATTTGCCAATAGAGGTGAAGGGAACTTGAGTGGATCCAAACCAACAGTTGTTGAAAGAAAATGTAGTTGTAGAAAATTTTAAGATGTATCAACTTTTCACATTTTGCTGCTGCATCTTCACCAATTTTTCATTCCCTAAAAATTCTTAAGCTCGAAGACATAATACATTCAAATATCTTGACGTTTGTTTATAAAGCTCTTAATAAAAGATCTCCTACCTGCTTTCACACTTACTTTATTCCTAACTCATCGGTTCATAGGATAGGAACTCGCCAGGTAACCAGGGGTGATCTCTTTAAATTCTTCAAAAACAATTAAGTATTTTGGCTCCAAATTATGGAACACACTCCCACTTTACATTCGTGTTTCTGCTTCTGCTGCGGTATTTCGATCCAGTCTCAAAGCCTTCTTTATTGACTCGTATCCACATTGAAGCTTTAACTATTAGTTCTAAGATTAATGAAAATCCATCATTGATGCTTGATACTCAGCTGGTTGGTTGTTGTTTTTAATAAAATTCTTTTAGTTTTCTTTGTTTTTATGGGGGGACTCTCTCTCTCGATTAGTTCATCTATTTAGAGAGTTCCTCCTTAGTCAATTAATCTTAAATATAATCTTGTGATTTCTTTGTCTGTTTCGTGTATTTTATATGTAATTTAATGAACTTCAAATTTGTTAACTGTAATTAACTGCCTGTTATGTATTACTTTAAGATTGTATTTGGGATTGATTGATAAACCAATGAAAACTGAAACTGAAACTGAAACTGTTAGCGTTGCGTGGGTAACCAAACGAAGCTATCAAGCTAGAATGTGGGGTAAAATTTTCTACCCTGATCATGATACTGCCTCCCCTAACACGGTTGAATATGGCATGCAACAAGTTATAGTTGATGCGAGGCCTAATTACACGCTTTTTTTATAAGGGGCCTACCTAAAGGCCTAGTTCTTAAAGTTACTTATTTTTGGACTTCTTTTGGGACAATTGTAGTTCAAAAAGTTCCTTAATAGTTCCTTAATTTTAACTGCACATACAGTGGTCTTAACAATAAAAGAGAGACACTTGCATGTGAGCAAAGCTCGAGACTACTCATGGAAACATTTGATACATGCTTAACGTACAATTTATGTCATTTTCGACTGCAAATGAATGGAACCGGCTTTCTAATTCTTGATTATTTGCAATGATAAAACTATTCAACAATAAAAAGTTCTTTAGTTATTTTCTCTCTAGTAGTATAAGTTCTTTAAATTTTCGGGCCTTCTACATGTAGGTTCCTTATAAAGTGGTTCCTTATAAAAAAAAGCGTGTACTGGGGTCAGAATACTCCACACCCCGTACTATTTTATTAACATATCCCCTGTATGCTTTCTCCCTGTTATCCCAGAATTTCACAAAAAAGTATCCCTAATACCCTTGATTTGCTTGGTCTAGAATCATCCCTTTGATTTTAACTGGAAATACCAAGGTTCTTTCATAGTAAAGGTACCACGCTAGAGGGTATGCTTTTTCGGACTTCTAGTGTAGCCAAGGGTATACGTTTTGGCAGTTTTTGTCTAGCAAAGGTTATCATATTGAGCAATGGAGCGGCCATGCTTTGGTCTTGAGTAGCCTTGGAAAATAGAAATCTCATCGTAAACATTTCTACAAGAAACTGGTAACAGAAATAAGTCGATTTTTGGATTTTCAGACTTAACACCAACAATTTCGAGGGTATTTGTCTAGCAAAGGGTATCATATTGGCAGAAATTGGTCTGGCGAAGGGTATTCATTATCTCATAAAAATAAGTCTAGCCAACGGTACCATTTTTAATATGCCAGCGGCAGACAAGACCCCCACCCAAAATTTAGCTAAGACCCCCCCCCCCGTGGAAATACCCCATATCACTTACACCATAATGGAGTCTTTGATGTTTATCACGCAGCGTAAATTTGCGTAAATTATAGAAAATTTATGAAATAGGCTACTAACTATCAGCTTTTAATCGAGATAACACAGCGGAAACTGTTGCCAACTCAGCTTTTGTAGCCTGCGTGTTCCGTCTTTGTGAAGTTTGCACGCAGGCTAAGCTTTTGGCATAAACAAGCTCATTATCTTGTTGTTTTACTCTTTTAAGCATTTTGTTTACAGAGTATAAAAGACAGAATGTACCGTGTTTCCTTGAATAAGCAAAGCACCCTGCCTCAAATAAGCGTTCCCGTTGAATTGAGCGGAAAATTAGGTTGGTCCCATAGATTCTCCTTTGACAGAGATTCTACAAGCTTTTGATGGGATGAATTTGGAGGAAAATGATACCCATTGGCCTTCCAAACCTGTGATTGAAATTTGATTGAAACATAATTTCAACTAAGAGTCTCGTTCGTTATCAAGATTAACGAAAATTTATTCCTGCAAAAATTTTGACCCTAGATTCAGATTGAGCACCTTAGAGGGAAATGTTTATGCATCTTATCCTTACGATGCTGATGTAAAAGCGATTAAAATTTTGAAAATTTGGATTTTACCGTGAAAAATCGCTCGGGGTGAAATTTTACACCCTCAGTCATTTTTTACGGTCGAATCCCTTAGAAAATTTAAAACATTTAATCTCCATAACATCAACATTGTAAGGACTAGAGACGTAAACGAAGGTGCTGAATTCGAATCTGAAGTCGAAATGTTTCTGTGAGGTTCCAATATTCTTTGAAGACGAGGTGGATCCGTTCCCGTGTAAACGCCCCTCAAAGACGGGATGGGTTCCAAATGCATCCGATCCTGTTCGGATCCGATCCCATGTAAACAGAGTCTTACAAATAGAGGTTTCCAAGGTGAATTCGACTATTTGAAAGAATCATGAAAGAATGTCACAGTTTAATTTCTTTTGAGTAAACAATACAGATTTATCACTCATAAAAGCTGCCGACAAAAAATAAACTCTTTCATTTGAGAATTGATGGATTTACGCATCAGCGAGAAATCTGTAGTTTTCTAGCAATTGCAGTGTGTTTTCAGTTTATAATCCCAAAATGGCTTCTTTTGCCTTCTTGGCAGTTTTTCTGGCTTCAGCTTTTATTTTTGCATCATCATCAAAAGCGAAAGGTAATTCAAAAATTTATTTAATATAATGCAACAAACTCTATTTAGCTACCTGGTTTAAAACCACACTTATTAGCGTTCGCGACTTTCGCGAACGTCTTTTTCGTAGAGAAGTCAGAAAGGCGAGATATACCGAGATATACTCTGATGATGAATCTTTGTTTGTACTGCCAAATATATAGTTTTTAAGTTTTAAGAAAGTTTTTACGACCCTTGTTCAGTGGCGATACAAATACGAACTAGAATTTAGTAAGATGATGGCCTTATCGAGGGGCTTGGGGGGTATCAAAACCCGAAAACCCGGAAGAAAATTGGGACAAACTGAAAACCCGCATGACCATAGTTTCAACAACCGTTTTAAGAATTTTACACATTAATATCCTGGTGAGGTTTAAAATCCGAAAAGCCGCACATTTTCACTACATTGCCCGAAACCCAAGCTAGAAAAATTGCAAAAACCCGTTGCCCGTTAAGTTTACTTAACTCGAAAATCCGCACGTTTTTTGGAAAAACCCGAAAACCCGAGACTGAAATCGGCCAAACCCGCAACCCGTGAAATCCCAAAGCCCCCTCCTTATCCCGGAACGGCGCAGCGAAGTGAGCTCTACGGAGGAAGGAGGCTTGGGCGGCTTAGAGAAGTGAAAACTTTTTTGAAAGCATGCCCTTTAGAACCTAGAAAAATGCACGTTACGTGTCCCCATGGTTAATGACTTTTTATTAGAAAGTCTCTTGGCGTAGTATGGCATCAAACGGTACGAAAAATATGTCGGGGGTTCTTAGCTCTTGAACCAAGGGAGTTTAAACTGGGATGCGCCATAGCTTGCTTTGTTTGTTTGCTTTCTTTGGCTTGGTTATGAACATGAAGCTTCTGCTTTTTTAAATTAATAAATCCTTTGTGTAATATTCGTGACTTCGTGATTTCCCAAAAAATAACATGTACATGTGTGTGTAGATTATTTCCTGTCACTGTTTGTACTGTAAAGGTGTGGTGTTGTAACACTGTGATTGCTGTCTCTGTAATGTCCTGTTTACTGTAAAATGTGTTATATGTGTTGATTGATGTAAATCAGATTTCGTGATATAATGTTAAGATTTAAAATATAATTCAGTCTTGAATAAGTCTAGAGAAAGCACACAAGTCTCTCTTTCTCTCTCTTGGTGATCGATCTGTGTTTGATGGCTATACCTGCTGAACCCGCAGTTGAAGACACGTTACATTTGCAAAAGAGAAGATAACATAATTGTTACAAAATGCGGGACAGATTTTTAATAAAGCTCATTTTTTCCCGTCCTGGTCGTCTGTAGCACATTCGCCATAACTTGAAGAGCGCTGCAAATTGAGAATTACATATCCTTCCAAAACCACGACAGCGCAACTCTATGCGCCGTTCTCTCTGGCCCTTCGGGTTCCTGGGCTGAGGCATGCTCCCCGGACTTTTTTTGAAAATTGACGCGCATAAATTGCTAAGCCATTGCAGACTTTATGTCAGAAATTTCCGTTCTTTCCACCAAGTTTTTCCAAGAAAATGTTGCCCCCGAAACTGATTTAATAGAACACCAATTTTGGAAGATCGGTAGGATCGACAGCTGATGACTGTATTCATTGGGAAAGTCGGGGAAAGTGATCCTAACTAAGTGTTGTAAAGGTGGCAATCATGCTTTAATATCAGGAAAGCTACAGTCTTAAGAGGGTGATTTATAAATTGATTGCAACTTTCTAAGCTGAAGGATATCACAGCACTGTAGGGACCTACAAAGGGTTGTCAAGATAGATTTTCTTGTATTATTATAATAACCAAGCAAACCTGATTTTTCTACTTTGATTTATTTTGAAATGCAGCCTAAACCAACTGCATGTAGTTTGAATGATTTTCAATAATTCAAGGTTGTTCCTGATTTATTGTCCACACTTGAATTAGCTGTAGCAGTAGCAAAAATATAGAAAGTCGTTTGATTAGAAAACCTTTCTCATTTTTTAGCCAAAACCTTCCTCCAAACCAGGTGTGTAGGTGTGCAGGGTTTTGCATCTCTGAGAATAGGGATATCGACCGTGTCGCGAGCGAGACTATATTCTATGCTTCCGCTGTTTATCGCAGTTTTGATGTTTTGTACTACTCAAAAATTATTCTATGCTCAGTCAAAAATTTCTAGAACTTGTTTGCCTTTGTTTTGTTCTACTCAACACAGTTTTGTTTTCCTCATCTAAGTAAGTCGGCGTTGGATAAAGACTTAATCTGTTTATGGTATTTGTAACAAAGATATAACCTAATTCAAGACATAATAATGAATAAAATCTGCTATAGTAGCATATCACTATCATTGAGGAAATAAATTTCATAAAAATTCTTCGAGCTTTGAAAAAAATGTTATTTGCTTCATTCAAATATTTTGCGTTTGCTAGTTTAACCTCAGTTATGATATGAACCGTTGCGAAGATTATAGCTACTACAAGGCTTTTTTGATTGCAGGGGTGGCGCTAGTCTTTGCCCAAAAAGGGGGCTAGTCTCCCCGACGAGGGGGCTTATAACGTAAAAACATATTGTTATATATGCTTGACCTGATTCCTTATCTTCAGATCTTGTTGGTCTTTATTTGTTCACGACGATGCATAGCTTTGAATCTATTGACAACCATTTCCAGATTTATTATGCTTCTTTTTCAAGGGCAAGTTGGCCAAAGGCCAATTCAGCCAACGTTGCAGTTTCGTAGCCCCAGGGGGTCTGGGGGTACTCCGCAAGCAAATTTTGAATTCTGGATGCCCGTAGATGTGATTTCCAAGCATCTGGGGTGCATAATTTTCTAAGATAATCACTCATTTTGGCACACGAAATGCTAGACATTGAAGTGCATTGAAGTTAATTTTGGCGTTTCCATTAATTCATTATTGCTGATTTTTCAGTTGGTTGTCAAAAATACCTCAAATCCCCTCTAAAATCAAGCCCTGCCTTCTCTGTGGATCTCTAACCCCATCAAAATCTCAAAAGGATAGTTTATTACTGTTCGCAAGTGATACTTCCTTGGATGCATCGAACTAAAATTTCTCTCATATTCAGCTGGCGAGACTAGTAGCGTGCACAAAATCAGCGTTAGATGCTCTAGCCCATAAAAATGCAGTTTTTAGCTTTACAAGGTAGCTTTGAGGCTCTAATAAGGATGATGGGGCTTCATTTTCCTACTTTCCTTTTAACAAACATGCAAATGTTGCAACTTTATTGCAGAAGGCGCCTTTTTCAACTTGAAATTATTTTCAACCTGAAACTATTAATATTTCTCGTCAAGAAAGTTAGGAGATTGATGTTGGGCTGAACAATGTTAACTATTCGTTGCAGAATAGTTATATTCCTTGTGCTTCTTCCCTCAGATTCCATCTTAACTTTATCAATAACCGGAAAAGGAGTCGAAGTGACAAAACAAGTCATCCGATAGGCACTTCCCCGACAACAAGAGGATTTTCCCCGATGGGGGGCTTGAGTTCCCCGATGAGGGGGCTGTAGCCCCCTTTAGCCCCCATCTGGCGCCACCCCTGTCTTTATCTCGAACTTTGCCAAATTTTCTGCTGAGCTGGAAAAAGAGACAGGCTGAAAATATGTATAAGTTCGCCTAGCGGAGCGGGAATGAGAGCAGCTAAGTAATATGCTGCCAATGTATACAATTGATGAAGCTGTTCTCTTTCGAGATGTGCTGCATCGCCATTATCTCAATTTCACCAATAGTAGGAATGAAAGCAGATGAGCTTTGACTCCTATGTAAAAAATACCAGACTTGTTTGATGAAATTTGGGATCAGTAACCCTGCATGTTAATAGGGGTTCCTTTTCTGACTTAAAAACTATAATTTTTTATATTTATATGGGGCATCCGTTATTTCGAACCTTCGCTATCTCGAACAAATTCCAGTTTCCTTGAGAGTTCGAGATAGCGGATGTCAACTGTACTAACAATCAGCTTTCAATCAAGGTAACACAGCGGAAACTGTTGCCAACTCAGCTTTTGACATAAACAGGTTCAGCAAAACACCTTCCATCAAATAAGCGTTCCCGTTGAATTGAGCGGAAAATTAGGTTGGTCCCATAGATTCTCCTTTGATAGAGATTCTACAAGCTCTTGACTGGATGAATTTGGAGGAAAATGATAACCATTGGCCTTCCAGACCTGTGATTGAAATTTGATTGAAAACATAATTTCAACTAAGAGTCTTGTTCGTTATCAAGATTAACGAAAATTTGTTCGTGCAAAAATTTTGACCCTAGATTCAGATTGAGCACCTTCACTTTAGAGGGAAATTTTTTATGCATCTAATCCTTACGATGCTGATGTAAAAGCGATTGAAATTTGAAAACTTGGATTTTACCGTGAAAAATCGCTCGGAGTGAAATTTTACACCCTCAGTCATTTTTTACGGTCGAATCCCTTACAAATTTTAAAACTTTTAATCTCCATAACATCAACATTGTAAGGACTAGAGGCGTAAACGAAGGTGCTGAATTCGAATCTGAAGTCAAAATGTTTCTGTGGAGGTTCCATTTTTCTTTGAAGACGAGGTGGATCCGTTCCCGTGTAAACACCCCTCAAAGACGGGACGGGATCGGTTTGGATGGATCCGATCCCATGTAAACATGGTCTTACAAATAGAAGTTTCCAAGGTGAATTCGACTATTTGAAAGAATCATGAAAGAATGTCGCAGTTGAATTTCTTTTGAGTAAACAATACAGATTTATCACTCATAAAAGCTACCGACAAAAAGTTAAACTGTTTCATTTGGAAAATTGATGGATTTACGCAGCAGCTAGAAATCTGTAGTTTCCTAGCGATTGCAGTGTTTTCAGTTTATAATCCCAAAATGTCTTCTTTTGCCTTCTTGGCAGTTTTACTGGCTTCAATTTTGATTTTTGCATCATCAACAAAAGCGAAAGGTAATTCAACAATTTATTTAATATACAGTAACGCAACAAACTCTATTTAGCTACCTGGTTTAAAACCACACTTATTAGCCTTCGCGACTTTCGCGAACGTCTTTTTCGTAGAGAAGTTAGAAAGGTGAGATATACCGAGGGGCATTTCACTCTGTGAAAAAGCGTACGAGATTTCTATTTAAACAAAAGGACTTCCAAGGGATTCCCAAGAAAACATTAGGATTTGCAGCAAAGGTGACGAGACTTCCAAGGAGTGAATCGCCCCTCGAGATATACTCTGATGATGAATCTTTGTTTGTACTGTCAAATATATCGTTATTAAATTTTAAGAGGGTTTTACGACCCTTGTTAAGTGGCAATACAAATACGAATTAGAATTTAGTAAGATGAGGGCCTTATCGAGGGGGCTTTGTGGGGGTATCAAACCCGAAAACCCGGAAGAAAATTGGGACAAAACCGAAAAACCCGCATGACCATAGTTTCAACAACCGTTTTAAGAATTTTACGCATTGATATCCTTGTGAGGTTTAAAACCCGAAAACCCGCACATTTTCACTGTATTAACCGAAACCCGAGCTAGAAAATTTGCAAAACCCGTTGCCCGTTAAGTTTACTTAATCCGAAAATCCGCACGATTTTTTGGAAAAACCCGAGAACCCGAGGGCGAAATCGGCCAAGCCAGCAGCCCGTGAAATCATGAAGCCCCCCTCCTTATCCCGGAACGGCGCAGCGAAGCGAGCTCTACGGAGGAAGGGACTTGGACGGCTTAGAGAAGTGAAAACTTTTTTGAAAGCATGCCCTTTAGAACCTAGAAAAATGCACGTTACGTGTCCCCATGGTTAATGACTTTTTATTAGAAGTCTTTTGGCGTAGTATGGCAAAAGATCAAATGGTACGAAAAATTGGTCGGGAGAGGGGGGGTTCTTAGTTCTTGAACAAAGGGAGTTTAAACTGGGATACGCCATTGCTTGCTTTGTTTGCTTGCTTTCTTTTGCTTGGTTATGAACATGAAGCTTCTGCTTTTATAGATTAATAAATCCTTTGCAAAAGAGAAGATAACATAATTGTTACAAAATGCAGGACTGATTTTTAATTATGCTCATTTTTTCCCGTCCTGGTCGTCTGTGGCACAATTACACATCCTTCCAAAAATAACGACAACGCACCCCTGTGCGCCGTTCTCTCCAGTCCATCGGGTTGCTGGGCTGGGGCATGCTCCCCGGACTATTTTTAAAATTGACGCGCTTAAATTGCTCAGCCATTGCATCATTCTTTCCACCAAGTTTTGCCAAGAAAATTTTTCCCCCAAAACTGATTTTATTGAACAAGTGAATAACCTACGAGCTCAACCAATTTCGGAAGATTGGTAGAATGGACAGCTGATGACTGTATTCATTGGGAAAGTTGGGGAAAGTGATCCTAACCAGATTCGGAGCGTCCAGAGAATAAGGATATCGACCGTGTCGCGAGCGAAACTATTCTATGCATCCGCTGTTTATCCCAGTTTTGAAGTTATTGAAGAAATTATCTTATGGTCAGTCAAAAAATTTCTAGAACTTGTTTGCCTTTGTTCTATTCAACACAGTTTTATTTTCCTCATCTAAGTACGTCGGCGTTGGATAAAGACTTAATCTGTTTATGGTATTTGTAACAAAGATATAACCTAATTCAAGAAATAATAATGAATGAAAACTGCGATAGTAGCATATCACTATCATTGAGGAAATAAATCTCATAAAAATTCTTCGAGCTTTGAAAAACATGTTATTTGCTTCATTCAAATATTTTGCGTTTGCTAGTTTAAGCTCAGTTCAGCAAATGATGTGAACCGTATTGCAAAGATTATAGCTACTACAAGGCTTATTTGATTGTGTAACCTAGGCTTATTACACGGGTCCATGTCTGGGCAAACAAAAACAACAAAAACAACAAAAACAACAACAATAACAACAATAACAACAACAACAACAGTTGGAAACAGCTACAACAACTATACAACAACAAAATTGCTGTTTCCTCAGGTTGCTGTTTCCTGGTTTCCTCAGAGTAGTTGGAGCGGGGTTGAAGAGTGCGGAGGAGCGTACATCTAATGCAATAAGTCTAGTTCAATGGCTCTGAGATTGGTCGTTAAGGTGGTAGAGATAACGAAGACAATTGTAATGTCCATATTCTGTGGCCCAATGGTCAAGGCGCCGAGTTTCGTACGCATGCGTGTTAAGACTACAGTCGGGAATCATGAACTACAAGTTGTCAACCCATTCATGTTTTCATCTCTGAGGTCGGTAAATGAGTTCCCAGAATGCAGGAGTTACAACTGACAGTGCCCCACACCCATTGCCCGCGTTCAGGGTAAAATTTTGCATCTTTAGTCAAAATAAGGGCCATGATAGTGAATCTTTGCACCCAGACTAAGTTTTTGATGCGAAAACTCGATACCTTGTGATTTCGAAAAATTTGCTGTCGACCGTCTAACGAGGTGATTTATTAAGCGAAAATTTTTAGAGTTCAGAATTCCGTGTGTGTTAGGTTTAATGCACAGGGCAAAATGGCGTGATGCAATTTTTTATAATTTTTAATGAGTAAACGAGAACATTTTTGTGACACTTGTTTGTAATTGTACGAAGATTGTTGTTTTTAAGAAAAAAACTGCTTTTAAGAGAAAACTAGCTAACTTCACTGATCAGGCAATGGTAGACTAGCTATGCAATGAAAAAGATAAATCTTTTTTTATAAATCCTGTGTGAAATCTACCTCGCAACCTTAGCATTTAATGAAAATAGTCATGGACATAAATTTCTTTGCACTCTCAAAATTTGTTGAATATATTATTTTCTTTGCTTGCTGCCTACCAGGAGGGTGGCTTTGGGGAGGGGTATCAAACCAGAAAACCCGGATGGACTTAGTTTTAACAACTGTTTTAAGAAATTTGACACATTGATATTCGTTGTGAGGTCTAAAACCCGAAACCCGAGCTAGAAAAATGGCAAAACCCGTTTCCCGTTAAATCTACTGGACCCGAAAACCCGCACGATTTTTCGGAGAAACACGAAAACCCGAGGGAAATTTCGGCCAAACCCGCAACCCGTGAAATTCCAAAGCCCCCCTCCAACAGAGCTTTTGAAAATTGCGTAGCAACAAAACAGCAACTCACAGTAAAACAAGACTTTTGCTGCAACTTTGCTTACACTGGAAATCACAGTTAGTAAAGAATCTTGTTTGAATTCTGCAATTAGATTCACGGTGGCCGAAGTGACCAAAATTAAAACAATCTTTGCCTTAACTTAGCTAAATACTGCTGAAAACAGCAAACTTACGACTTGTGTCTATTAGATTCATTTCTGCGTGTGTTGTGACAACACTACTGTTGTTGTTGGTGTTGTCATAAGCCTAGCGAATACCAGTCACTGCGCAGTGAAAATTTTCGAATTCGCTCCACTTCCAGCTAATTTCGGCCCGGTCATTTAATAGTAGTTAAGGAAGAAGACATTTTTTGGGAGGCTGAATGGTTTGTAAAGCAATAGAAACAATAGGAAATTATGCAACCATACTATAAAACAATGAATTTCAGAAATTATTCGGGGAGCTGAAGCTAGCATATGAATGGCTGCTACGGATCTGCTTAATTGTTTGACTTTGTTAGTATAACCAATTATATTCAATAGCGAGAGCTGCAATCTTCAAAATATAAGGCAGCAATACCTCAAGTGCCTTGTTTCAGCAGTGTTGTCTCTTTCTCTCTGTATTGACTTTTCTCTATACACTTCTTTCATAAGCAACCGGAAGTTTTGTTCAGCCTTCAACGCTGCTTAAAATATCTAGTATTTAAGTCCTTACAGAATGACTGATACCCCTCAAAAACTCTTTTTTGGCTCTTTTCATGCGTTTCGTTGTAATTGACAAGTTTGCAATGATGTACTATGCAAAGAAAACTATCTTAACCAAAGATTTTAACAAAATCTAAGCCCTAATTGCCTAAGAAAGTGTAGCCTTTAAAATGAGACGTGAACGAGCCATCTTATCTTTGCTACTCAATCTTGCAACTGGAAGTGAGTCTCATATGAGGCAACTCAACGTTCAAGGAGCGTAAACATGAGACCTACAAGTCTTTATAGTATAAAACAATGATTCTGTATCGCAGAGTTGACCAGTTGAGTCTTACTGTAAACATGTGAAAATCTGCCTCCTCAGACTACAGAAAGGGAGCATGTCTAACTTTTAATAACATGAAAACAAAAATAAGAATGTCTTTCATTATGAAAAGAAACGTTACTCAAAAGTATTGCAAGGTGATCGAACAAACACACCCAGATTTAAAGATATCTATTCTCAGAAAGAAAAGTGAATTGCAGATAGATCATTACTGCAGCTTTAATTTGGTGATATATCTTATTTATTGCATGGGAAATCTGATGATATTTTGCGGCTGTCGCAACTCTTTGTTTAAGCAACGAAGAAAAAATTTTCAACTAATATTTAAGATTTAATTTGAAAAATTCATCAAAACATATATCAGAGAAGTTTATTTGACAATACGCACAGTCGCGCACAGTTACTGTGTTACTCTGTCGACATTGTATTCGTAAGTGCTTGATTAAAAATATCTTTCCTCCTTTTTCTTTTCCCTCAAGCCTTGTCTCAAGCCTCAAGAAAACAAACATAAAACCAATCAACTTTTGCGTGTAGCGATAGTAAGCATTTAAGCAATAAATATAGCAAAACGATTGAAGTTAGCTAGATTTGGCAAGAATAAATTTAAATGAATGGACTGCGTGACCAGAGAGCCAACGACGTCTCCATAGAGCTCAATGAAACCGTCGAGTAACACCTAATCATACAGCCCAGGGCTCTCCTCCCGTTAAACTTATTTGTGTTTCGGTTATGTTGAGCCTTCTTCAGCATTATACATGTTTATGTTTATATATATTTGTCATGAATGGCTGCTCTTAAAAGATGTTTTCACAGTAAAGAGAGCTGTAGCCCTTCCAGCCGTACTTTTTCCTATGCCTATCTATGTTTCCATAAATTGCTGCGTCTAACATTTCTGCTTCGATCAGAGCTGTTTCGAAGAAATCAGAGGTAAACCCACGGCTACAAGTGCAACATTTTGCTTGAAATGGCAACAGGACTTGTAAAAAATTATTGCTGCGACCGTATAAACAAAAACCCGCACCTGTAGCCAGAGATAGCTTTTGTCGCAGAAAATGATGTTCTCCGGCATGAGGGAACACGGCCGCAAAACATCGGTTGAATTTTTCACGACATCAACATGCTTTGGCTTGTCGCCAATATAATGTCACAGTGTGTAGTCGGAGTTTGCATTGGCGATGCAACACATTTTATTGTTTTCGGGCGCTTTTCTGAACATTTTCTAGGACCCATTCTAGCACAAACGGGTTAACAGTCGGAAAAACTGATAGGCCTCTTTTCAGTGCTGCTGATCACGTAAAAATGGGTTGAGCTTTGTGAGGACTCCTGTTCTTTTTCGAGATATCCCATCTGCTTTTTGCAGTCAGGTCCTGGAAAAAAACATCCAGTCGTCGTAACAGCACCTCGATACTATGTTTCGTAGATTCTATGAGTCGTTTTATTCATTCGTTTCACGGAGGCACTGCCTTCGCAAAAACCCCTCGCAAATGTCTTCTGCACGTTAGTCCCCCCTCGGGTTGAGGCGAATCGACGCATTTTTTGCACTTCGAGGACTCCACCTTATTGTCCAGAATCCACCTCCATACTCCTTCTCAACATTTTACGGTGGGCACTGCCGCCCTGAGTGGAACGTCAATTTTAACATTAAATTTGAAAATTTACCCTTACCTATTTACCCAGTGTAGAGGTTTTATTTGGCCTAGACCGACAGAAAAATCCGATTCAATTATTGACACTTTCCCCCAATTTTAAGCAAAATTTCTATTTATTCAATTTGGCATTGTCTAAAAAGTGGAGGACTTAATTTACTTCGCTCCAAACCGCTGAAAAGACTCGCGGTGGTGCGTCGCATTGTTCAATGCACTCTTTTTTTTCAAAGAACCAGGAAATTTTGATTGAGGCTGGCTGTTCTTAAGTTTTTACCTCTTTTGAGCCTGAAATGTTCTTAATCTGTTCTTAATTCCTTGGTTACTGAGACATCTAGATTTTGTCAGTGAATGTCTTTAGTGGTAATAGGGTTGTGTAAAAATAAAGCATGCTTGTCCAATTCACTGTTTGCTTGCTTTCTACGTTGTCTGACTCTCGTACTTTCATATTTAGCTGATATTCTCAGGGCTTATGAAAAGGCCCAGCCTCAGCTTGTTCTAATTTTTTTCTTAAAATCTGGGCAAACTCCAGGCTCGTGTTCTTATAAAATTGTTCTTATAAAAAAAAGAGTGTAGTAAACAATATTTATGTTCGTATACCTGTAAATTCATTTTCTGAAATTCTTTTAAATTTTCAATTTGTAGAAGCCGAAAAAAATGCCCATGATTTGATAATGGAAGCTAATCGTCATATTTTGACCAAGAGATCAGTGAAAGATCAATCAGCTGAAGATAAAATTGTAAAAATCAATGAAGGCAAGTTAAATTCGTTAATAAAGGTCTTATTACTTTATGATTTCAAATAAATACACTACGAAATACCGTGCCGAACTGTATTATACATTGTAAGCAAGCTGTTATACGATACCGTACAGACCCTATCCGCCCCCCCCCCCACCTATACCGTAACGTCCGTAAGACAACATTTTGTACCCTACTGAACTGTGCTGTAATGTATGTGCGTGTTGACTTTCAAGATAGATGACTGAACAACTCACTTTGCTGTTCTTTAGAAGGGACGTTAAACTAAGGTCCCATGCCTGGATGCGGCATGCGTATACGGTCTAAATTAGCTGATAAAGCTAGAAATAACAGCCTAATCACAGTAGAGTAACAACAACAACAACAACAACGGTCTATTCCGGTTATTTTATACTTTATTAACTCCAGTACCCCTTCAACACAGTAGTAGTGAGGCTAGACATCTTTTACTAGGAACAACATTGCGACGGGGGAATTGAATTGGCCGGTAATTGCAAACATTTCTCCACAAGGAATGGCTTTCTGCGGTATGCACAGGATGGGAGATGACTGAGTAGCAAAAGGAAAAGGCAAACCAATACAGTCCGATTTCGGTCCTTTCCTATAAGAGAGTTAGAATAACCAACTATGGGATTAAATCCTTAAGTTTCCAAGGGACCAAAATCTGGAACTCTCTTCCAGCTGAAATAAAGCCCGAAATAACAAAGAATTAAAAAGCTTGATAAAGACGTGGCTCCTGAATGAAAAATGCGCGTTTTCCTTTTGTAATAAATGATTCTTTGATGCAATCTCTGGAATTGCTTTATGTTAGTGTGAATTAGTGTTTCTTACTATTGTAAATACTAACATTAATGTACAATTACAATTTACAAATACAATTCTCCCCACACTGCAAACCCTTATTCCCATCTATGTCTATTCCTAATTCCCGGTGCATGTAGTAAAGAAGAATTTCATTTCTTATTGTTCATGTATATTTGAGTGAAGATTCTAAAAAGTGTCATCGATCCTCTTTTAGAAGCTGGAAATGACTTGTTTGAAGGAGATATAAAAATGTCAAAAGCTGAGATAAAGGAAAACTATGAAGGAACAGGAAAACGGAATTTTATCAAAGACATGAGATATTCGTGGAGAACAAGAACAATTCCCTACATTGTCATACATCCTGACTGTAAGATGTTTTGAGCTACTTATTTTTTCCGTGCCAAATAGATGTAACAGCGACGCTTATCAATTTATCGAAAATCCCCCCCCCCTCCCCCCCGGAGCTCACTAGAACACTCCGTTCATTCATTTTTCGGGACTTTCAGACTAAAGAAGATTCCATGTATACTACTCTTATGTGATGGAAGGAGTCGAATAACAGGGCCGTCGTAAGTGGGGGTGCTGGGGGGCTCAACCCCCCAATAATTTTGAAAACAGTATAATGACGTCATAAAATCATTACATCATCAAGTATGTGTCAGTTATTGAGCCCCCCCCATGTAAGATTCCTTCCCACAGTCTTGAATAAACAGGGGGAAGGTAGGAATTTTTCTAAATTTTCATCAAGTGGGGGGTCATAATTAAAATGTGCACGTCCAATTTCAGTGAATCGAAAATTTAAGGGGCGCAAAATTTTAAGACAATAATTCCTTAACATATGTGTCTAAAACGATACAAAAAATCTTAACTTGCGCACTTCTTTACTGTTTAAGCTAAAATGTAGTTGGAATCAAACTTAACCAAGAAAAGTAAAAACAAACGACAATAAGACCATTAAGTTTATCACGAAATCAATACCTTTATTTATACAAATTTTCTCAAAATTGAGTCCCATTTTGATACCCAATTCATGAAAAACAATATGAAGTACCCAACCTCCCGGGTAGGGTTAGGTGAAATGGTGTATTTTGCGCCCGTTGCTAAGACCTCAGTAGTAGGTTAACTAATCGAGGCCTCAACTCTAGCTGTGACTCTAGCTAGGACATTTAGTTTATGACAATGGAAAGTTAAATTCTTTATGAATTTTTTGTAGCCACTGCATATTCGAAAATCAAGGAAGCACTCGATGAAATCAAAAAAGTTGTTCCCTGCTTAACTTTCAGACAGAAAACCAGCACAGACACAGCATATATTAAATTTTATCAGGGTGTTGGGTATGTATCATTAAATTAATTACAAAAATTATAATAAAATTTTGTGAAAAAGGCCTTCTAAACGTTTCTCGTAAAACAGGCCCAGAATTCCAGAAAATTTTTGAATACTGTATTAACCGCATTTCAATTAACGTACACCGTATATCCTTGAATAAGCGAACTCCATTCAATAAGCGCCTCCCGTCAGTCGAGGATAGAGGTACACGCTACTACAGGAAAAGATCAAAAGGCGTCTATTTTTGGGCCCCGTCCACACGTATACGGATATTTTTGATAACGTACAGTAAATTTATTTTTACGTTTCCGCCTTCCGTCCACACGTAGCCGGCGTTTTCATTGATAGAAAACGGAACTTTTCGAAGACGTCACGCGTTCAATTTCACACGCTCTATTTCAACAAGACAAAGAAACAATGGCACGTCGCATTCAAAATTTTGATCATTACTATGCTTTCTATTCTCTAATGGTGATTTTCCCGTTTCTGTGTGGACAGAGATATTTCTAAAAGCGCACATCGACTTCGAAAACGGATAAAAAAGTTTCCGTTTTTAAAAATATCCGTTTACGTATGGACGTTGCCCCAGTGTTTGTAAAGCCTATTTTTCAACCGAATATTAATGAATTTAGCCACGAAATTTTAATACGTGCCCCCTAAAAGTTTTAAAATAGCGTAAATGATCGATTAAGCGCCGCTAGTCGATTCAACACCACAGAAAAATAAGCGCCGCACTTTTGAAAAATATAATTTAATAAACGCTGCAGTCAATTAAGCGCCGCGGCTCTTATTTGGTTATTTACAATATGTACACTACTCTTAGGTGCCTAATTGCCGGGGGGTCCCAATTCGCGGGGGGGTTGGATTTTTGTTGCAAATTAATTGCCGGGGGTCCCAATTAGCAGGGGGGTTGGATTTTTGTTGAAATGACTCAAGACTCAGACTCAATTTTTATCTTATTTTGTCCATGCAAGACTGGTATCTATTTATTTTGTGATTTTGAATACTCTGATATGAATTTTCAATACGCGTCACTTATGCGAAGTTGAGAAATTTAAGAAGCGGGGGGTCCTAATAAGAGTGGGGGGTTGGAAAAATTTTCAAAAATTAATTAGCGGGGGGGGGGACGGCAATTAGGCACCTAAGAGTAGGAACAGTGTTTGAATGAATTTTGAAGAGTCACGTCTCAGAAATGAACAGATTTTGAAATGTCACTTCTCAGAAATGGAGTTTTTCATCCTCTCAAGATGAGCAGACTAATGTTGGGACCAGCGCTAGCAAACATCTTTGTTGGTTTCTACGAAGATCAACTTTTCGGCTCCACATCAAAGCCTCCGGTTTATTTTCGATATGTTGATGAAACTTTCGCCATTTTCAAAAAAGAGTCCGATTGTAACGTTTTCCTCCAAAAACTCAACGCCTTGCATCCGTCTTTGAAATTTACATTCGAAAAGGAGCAAAACAACTCTTTGCCGTTTCTCGACGTCTTTGTTGAAAACACTGCTACTGGATTTCTCACCAGTATATATAGGAAACCAACCTTTAGCGGCCTCTATACACTGTGGGATTCCTTTAGTCCAAAACAGAGGAAATTAACCTCATCAACACGCTAGTTCATCGGGCACTTATGATTTGCTCTAAATCTCGGCTTGATTCGGAATTGGATAAAATACGGTCTATTCTCACTGAAAACGGTTACCCTGAGGACGTCATTTCGGATTGTTTTCGCAAGAAGATTGCAAGTTTTTCGACTGATAAAAAGTATGGTCCGCAAAAGTGCCCTGTTTACCTAAAAATGCCTTGGATAGGAAACGTCTCATTGCGATTCGAAAGTCAAATTATAAAGGCCATTACTAAGTGCTTCGCTGCTGCCAACCCTCGGTTAGTTTTTGGAACTCGGAAAGTTCTACCATCTATTCAAAAGGATTGCGTACCTACCACACAAAAAAGTTTGGTCATTTATGAATTCTCGTGCCGGTGTGATGCCAGGTACGTAGGTCGTACTTCCCAGAGATTAGGTGACCCGTGAGTCTAAACAACAACCTAGTCTTAAACATGATTCTACCATAGGACAACATCTACTCGATAACCCGATTTGTGCGGAAAATTACAGCGAGGATTTTTTCAGAATCATTGGCAAAGCAAGATCTTTGTTTCACTTAGGGGTTTTGGAATCTGTCTACATAAAAATCAAAAGGCCGGTTCTGTGTAGACAGATCGAGCCGCATCTGGGTATAAATTTCGCCTTAGTCTATTGTTTCGGTCTGTTTCTGACGTTCGTACTCTGAGGAGTGTCAGACGAAAAAAGCTTTTAAGTATACCCGAAAATGATTCCGCTATTCATCGCAATTTTGAAGTTTTGTACAACTCAAAGACTAGACTAATGTTGGTAAAAACAAATCTCCTGGCGGCATATTTTGTTAAAATAAGAGTTGTAACCATCAATTGAAAACATTATTTAGCCAAAGTTACAAAGTTTAAGCGTTTTCGACAATCTTTGAAATAAGTGCCACAGTCAATTAGTCACCGCAATCAAATAAGCGCCGCGCCGCACGGCGCTCAATCGATTATTTCCGGTAAGCAACCAAGGCACTCAAATTAAAATGACATGCATGAAAAATCTGAAGTAAAGGGAAAAGTAAAAAAGATAGTCGTAGAGGTGGATTGGCCGGAATGAAAGAAATTTTATGATTGGTTCATCCATTTGCCGAAAGATGCCTCCATAGCCGAACTGTTAATCTACTAGACAACGAAGAAGCCTTTTGTAATGAAGCAACATCAGATGAATCATGCTTTACAAGTGTGTGTCCATCGGTGGCCAGGTATAGATGTTTGAGTTAACTTTGAGCTGAAAACCGATAGAACTGTTTCGAATTTGCAAAGTACGTAAAAGAGGAAGATTTAAGGCCCTTTCTTGATCACAAAATGAGCTGGGGTTCAATAATTTCACGTATGTGCAGTAGCTTTAAAAACATGGCACAAAAAAATTCTCTTTTTCATTCGACTTTCTAATTTTCACATAAAACATTGTTTTGTCATTGACTGTAGTTGCTGGTCACCGATTGGCAAGAGAATTCCTGAAACAGCCGTTTCTTTGGGCCATATGTGCCTCAGTAAATCGACCATTATTCACGAAACCATGCATGCTTTGGGTAAGTACCGTAGACCATGAAGAGATGTAGCTAGTTCGAAAATTCATACAACCTTTTGAACCAACGTGCAACGCCAGACTCTTAAAGAGGCTAGTTGTTTGTACTAAAATTAAACTGACTACACCAGTCCCTCCTCCTCGCTATAATTGCTGTTGTTGGTGCGCAGGGCAACTCAAGAAGATGTTATTAGCGACATATCAGCTCCAAGGAGCATAACAGAGACTTGTTTAGCGAGCCTATACTAAAATAGGAACAGGATTAAAGTCATAATTCTATGGCAGCTCATCCTACCGAGGGGCTGAGAAAGTATAGAACG
>JACTAT010000133.1:171657-233563 GCA_014526335.1 Chrysaora quinquecirrha | reverse complement strand
GAATTCGAATCTGAAGTTGAAATTACTCTATGACCTTATTTTTAATTTTTTTTGAAAACGAGGCCCTTAGTTGAAATGGTCTATTGTACAGAAATCTAGGAAATCTTGTGGACTGAGTGATTTGCTAGATATTCTTAGGTGCCTAATTGCTAGGGGATCAGAATAGGGAGGCTTGAACTTTGCTAAGAATGTATTTGGCAAGGGAGTTGGAATAAACAGGGGGGGGGCGGAGTTTGCCTCACAAACGTTGTCTCAAAACTGGTTATAGTACTTATGAGGCTAGAAAATCCAAAGTTCTCAAAAAGAGTAGGGAGTACAAGTGAAACATGATATCAACATTGATATCAATGTGAATCTTAAAAAGCAGGGGTTCCTCGTAAGAGTGGTGGTTCGAAAATTTTCAAAACATTTCTTAGCGAGAGGAGAGGCAATTAGGCACCTAAGACTAAAAATTCCTTTCTTTGTTTTAGTTATGGAGAAGGCTGCCATCTTTTCAAAAATATTTTTTGTTCCTGGTTTTATTTGTGATTATACCATGCTTGTTCCTGTTTCTTCATCTCACGTCACCTAACACCTTTGAATTAGAAAGAGACACAGAACATAAGCCCCATGGAGATACAGATCGTCAAATTCCAAAACCATTAAATAGAGAACTAATTCTAGAGAAACTAAAAGAATATCGTGAAAAACAGTCTGGTAATAAAAGGGGACCACCAAAGTTACTTGAGCGAAATAAAGTCTCAGTCCCCCAGAAAGAAACTGAGGAGAAGAAATTGAGGACAGATGTTGCAAACACTGATGTAAAAAAGTCTAAATTAGATGAAGTGGACGTTGTCGTCAAAAATATAAAAACAAAACCCGTTACTGATTTTGCAAAGCGTCCTGAACTTGTAACACACACTGCCAGACAGAAAGAAGTTATAAAAGCCTTTAAACATGCTTGGAAAGGTTATAAGGAATATGCATGGGGACATGATGAGCTAAATCCAATAGCGAAATCACACAATGAGTGGTTTGGTCTTGGACTGACTTTAATTGATTCTCTAGATACCATGTGGTTGATGAATCTTAAAGAAGAATATAAGGAAGCAAGGGATTGGGTTGAGAAAGAACTTCGTTTTGATCGAACTGGCGATGTGAATTTGTTTGAATCAACAATTCGAATTCTTGGCGGGTTATTAAGCATTTATCATTTAACTGATGATGCCATGTACCTCTCGAAGGCTGTGAGTATAAAGATATCTTAACAATATGCGTCGATTGCAAAGAAAAGCAGAAACACCTTGGCACGTTTTCAAAAGCTTTCTTGTCTGATAATCCTCAGAGGAGGGTCATAGGGAGGGTCGAAAAACCGTAAAACCGCAAATTTTTTTTAGCCAAAAACCGTACAAGCGTACATGTTTCTCCATAAAACCTTAAAACCGCCCCGAAATCACAAATTGAAAAACCGTGAGACCGTAGTTTTTTAAGGTAAAAACCGTAAAACCGCTCTCCAATGCCCAATGACCCCCTACTGAGAGTGAAAACGTGAGTGAAAACCGAGACAACGGATTGCGTACCATTAAAAAGGATTATTTACCTACCACACAAAAAATTGGTTGTTTATGAAGTTTCGTGCCCGTGTGATGCCTGAAAAAAAGAAGTGATTCCCAGAATTTTTATCTGCGTTTAAATAAAATGCCTTTAAATTCCACAATTTTCATTTGCTTGGGTCTGTTTTCCGAATTTTCTACTTTGAGGAGTGTCAGCGAAAATGCTTTTAAATTTAACAAAAGATGTCTCCTTTTCTCGCTCTTGCTTAGTTAATGTTTTCTATGTGAACGCTTCTCCTTTTGGAGGAAGTGCGCTTCCTAAATTTTTCACTTAGAAAGGGTTCACTTGATCGAACAATTCCGGTAATAAAACGTTTCTGGTGTTGTTTTTCGAAAAATGACATATTGTATGGCAAACGTATGGAACCGTTTTTCCCCGTAAATATAAGAAATATTGAGAAACAGCATTAGGCCCTAAACTTTGTTTTGTTGTGATATAAGGCACGACTCAATGTAATTTATTTGGGTTTAATATTGGCCAAATATGCCGTAATTCCCCTATTCCATCACATATTAGAGCTAGGTAAGCTTTTGCGTATGTATCATAACTGGTTGAAGCTTTTTGATGGATGCAAATAAATTCCTTGTACGGCGTGTTGCTGTGGTGAAGCGGAATAACTCGTGCGTTTTAATTTTGCGGCTATAAGTTAGCGCCACGTGGTCGGTGCTTATCATTCGAACTGAACATGATCTGTGAAAAGAGAAGGTTTTAATGTGTTGGTCAAACAGATTTTTTACCCTTCTGCCCTCCCTGCTTTGCTCGATTTATCTGCCTTCTCTTTTCTACATTTTTTCATGCATTTGACTCTGATCTTAGTCCTAGTTATCTGAATGAACATGGTGTGCTTGTCTAAAAAAACCCCTTTATTTTTTCGTCAACTCCCCGAAGGGTATTGTGATAGCATCCCACTATTCCATCACTGCTGTTTCCATGTCTCATCCCAATTCCATGCCTGCTGACTCTAAAGTCCCTATAATGAGAAAAACATCACCAGATCTCTGTTGATAGACAATGGTGGCTCCACAACACTGAGAAACTGAGAATCGCTGGGGTGAAATTTTACACCCTCAGTCATTTTACACGGTCAAACCCCTTATAAATTTTCAAACTTATAATCGCTATAGAATCAACATCCTAAGGACTAGAAGCGTTCAAATTTGCCACAACACTAAAAAGAAGGTGCTGAATTCGAATCTGAAGTCGAAATTTCTCTATGACCTAATTTTCATAATTTTTGAAAACGAAGCCATTAGTTGAAATGGTCTTTTCCAACCACTTTTGCTTTTCTTTGAAACAAGTATTAAAATGAATAATGTAAAGAATAGATTGTGAAAATCTTTTGCAGAAAGAGCTTGGCGACAGACTTCTGAAAGGTGGTTTTTCATCCGAATCTAAAATACCTTACTCTGACGTCAACTTGATGATGCAGACTGGTCATTCGCCACATTGGGGTCCTCATAGCTCACTATCTGAAGTCTCAACAATTCAGTTAGAGTTCAAGGATCTTAGTAAAGCAACTGGAGACCCAAAATACGCTGTATGTTTCAGTTTTTATTCCTTTATTCTAATTCTGCTTTTATCTAATTCAAAAACGGCAGATTTTGCAATGTTGAATTACTGTTGCCGAAAAATGTACACTCTGAAGACAGAAGAATTCGTGGATAAAGATGCCAAAAGAATAAAATTTCTCGAAAAGGTTGGGTTTGCTGAAATTCGCAAACAAAAGTTCCTAAAGAATTGGATTTAGAGCTCATTTACTTTAAAATTATTTGTATTACGATCTGTATTTGAATTTTGTACATGCCAACTGTTGCTATGCTGACGTCAGGTGTTGCTGTAGGGTCAACTTCTATCATCTTCACATGCAAGAACAGGTTTCAAACTCCTCAAAACTTTACCATTTTTAGAATTGCCCAGAAGAATACACCAGATATCTATCGGAAGTCTACTGGGAACAGAATTACCAAACGGGTGCACTTTCATTGGAAGGGTTTGAAGCCTGTGAAGTCTGCCGTTTTTATTTAGTAAAATGGCACCAAAAGAATAAGATTTCAGCTCCTAGCTCTACCGTTTTCAGAAGAGGCACAAAAGAATACGCTCATCTATTCGAGATGTATTTTTGAACTGATGTTCATGAATATCATACAATCGAGAATAAATAATTATAGGGAGAAATAAACAGTAGACGTACGCGGTATGCAGATTTACTGGCTATAAGACTGGTTAATCAATTTATGAACGGTTACTTTTTGTTTCGAGCCTATCAAAGGTTAAACATCAGCCAGTGGAAGTTAATTTAGGAGCCTGTTTACTTGGAAGCGAGCCAGCTCTGTTAGACGACTCTGCTCGCCAAATGTAAATCTTGTGTTGATACGAGCAATCAGATCCGCGAGGGAAGGACGTGGATCTCGCCTGGCCGCGATCTTTGGGAAATATAAGAATCTTTTGTCTGCTCACTTTGTGTGGATGTGGAGAGTGAGTTATCTCGATCAGACAGGATGAAATGTTGACAAGAAAGCAAATGCATGTGTTAATAAGCATGGCCGATTCTGCTAACTGAGCTGGAAAAAATTCCAATGTAAACGCTCCAAAAAATTATCTTGCCTAGCTCGGCTATCCGGGTCGGCCCACCTCCACGTAAACAAGCCCTGAAACAATTCCAAAGGGATTGCAGACTGTGGGGAATAAAGGGATGATCGATCGTGTAGAATTGGAAGACAGACCTACAATAAAAAAGTCAGAAATGTTGCAGACTAAAACACAATTTTATCATTTCTACTGGCGTCAATTTACCGTTTTATGATATGTTGGCACGATTTGGTACCTAACGCCATACGCTTTATCAAAATGTATCAAAAGTCTAGAACTCGTGTCATTATGTTGATATATATCTATTGTAGCAAGCGGCTCAGGGTGTAATGGATCACCTGTTTAGTCTACCAAAGAAAGACGGACTTGCTCCAATCTTTGTCAGTGCTGACACTGGTGAATTTCAATCCGGATCAACCATAACACTTGGTGCACGTGGAGATAGTTACTATGAATACCTTCTCAAACAATGGATCCAGTCAGGGTTATCCAATAACAAGTAAGCTATGTCTTAACATTGTAACGTGTTTTCCTTTTTTCTTTCCTTTATGTTGAGTAGACTATTATTTCTAGCTTTTCAGCTAATTAAGACCCAATACTATATGCATGCCGCATCCAGGCATTAGACCTCTAGTAACGTACCTTCCGAAATACGGCGGAGTGAGTTGTTTGTCATCTATCCGGAAAGTCACCCATCCAGATGTTGTCTTCATACGGCCAAGCTTAACTTCAGATGCGTAACGGAAATTGGCTAAGCCAATGAGCTACTAAATCCGCTAAATTCAGTACAGTTTTTTTGGACACCACAGATCAGGTATACCAATCTTTCTATGACAAAACCTTTTAAAAAGTAGTAAAATTGACTTTGGGCTTTTAATTGTTGAAATCCGATAGCCTGGTGAACAAGATTTGTTTTGTGCATTAAGCAGCGGCCACAAGTGCGACGTTTAGCCTAAAATGGCGACGCGACACTCCTGAAAATGCTCGGTTCCGAGAAATCATGAGGTGGCTACACGCTGCGACAAAAAGCTGTGACAGAAGTTCTGTAACAATCAACTGGCGTGATAAGAAGAATGGGTCCTAGACAATTACCAGGGAGAC
Organism: Chrysaora quinquecirrha; assembly: GCA_014526335.1. Classification (NCBI taxonomy): domain Eukaryota; kingdom Metazoa; phylum Cnidaria; class Scyphozoa; order Semaeostomeae; family Pelagiidae; genus Chrysaora; species Chrysaora quinquecirrha. The sequence continues at coordinate 228,280 of JACTAT010000133.1, read as the reverse complement.
CCGGGAAAACAATCCAATGTGTTGCGTTGCATAATACAAAAAGCCGGCTACGCACTGCGACTTTGTTGACGAAAAACCAAAAAGCCGGTTCTCTGTGGACAGAAAGAGTTAATTTTCTCACTTGTAATCTTCAATTAGTTTTCATTGTTCTTCTCGCCGAAAGCTGATTAGTGTTTAAAACACAATGCCAGTTCAGCCTTTCATCCTGATCGGTGCATTTCGAGCCCGCGTCTGGGTATAAATTCCGTTTTAGTTTATTGTTTGCTCTGTTTATGACGTTCATACTCTGAAGATTGTCAGACGAAAAAAACTTTTTTTAAGTATGCCCGAAAATGTCTCCACTGCTTATCGCAATTCTGTACTTGTTTTTCTTGCATTTTATGTCTTAAAATCTAGTAGATGATATTATTCAGTGTTTATTTCTTTTTTATATAAAACTGCCTGTAAAAGACGGATCCTGGGCGTTTTATAGAGGGTTAGCCATATTGCACACTTATTGTTTTATGTAGGTTATTTTATGTAGATTAGATACAAGGGCCGCTAATTTCTCTCCTAACTGTTGTTTCCAAAACAGATTTAAAGAAGAATATAAGAAAGCAATCGATGGTGTCCAGTCCCTTCTCGTACGGCGTTCATCTCCTGGTGGATTAGTCTTTGTTGGTGAACTCTTAAACGGATGGACCTACAGTCCGAAAATGGTACTTAACTTGTTTTTTTCATTACCAATTTTTCAATGTACACAGTAACCTTAGACCCCAAGTAGCACTGCCTAGTGGAATGAGACACGACTACTTCATTGTTGTGCAAGGCCTTATTCTTATTATAGAAATCACGTTACCACATCACATTATGGCCTTTGTGGCCCAGTGTTTAACACGCAATACTCACAAAGGAGATAAACTTTGGTGTATAAATGGATACCTGGTCGATAGTTTCGAGTGTCATGTGTAGCTGCAGCCTGCTATATGCTAATGAATCCAGGCCAGGGGTAAAGTGCGGTAGCAGTGGACTTAAAAACGGCAATTTTTCCCAATTCTTAAAATATTTGATTTAATGCCTCCTTGGGCAGATTAGGTGGGACTCGAATTCTTTCTTTTAATTTTACTCCAATTAATCGTGAATTGGAAGCACAATTTGTTGAACTACCCATCCTGGCCGTCGCACGAAAAGAGGATTTTCTTACTCAAGATGCTCGCCATCTTCAAGCAATATGTCGTGTCAGCCCAGGCCTCCTGGAAAAGGTCTATTGCCTGTATAAATGATATGGTATTAGCTGCTGATGTCATGGGTCGAGCGCACATTTACTAGAATTCATGTCCCTTTCCGTCTTGTCGTTATTGCTTTTGTTCTTGCTGTTGCCCTTTTTATCGTTTCTGCTGTTATTTGTTGCTGTTGTTGTTCGTTATTTGTTTGTTTGCCGTTATGAATTCGTTTCTACTCTTGATGTTGTTGTTGTTGTTTTTAGATTTTTTGTTCTAAAAACTCCTATGTTGATACTAATCCCATTTTCTTATTACATTTAGGATCATTTAGTTTGTTTTCTTCCTGGCACGTTAGCACTTGGGCATCATTTCGGCCTCGATATCAAACATCTGAATTTCGCCAAAGACCTTTTGGAGACATGCTATAGGATGTATACTGACATGCCTACGGGTTTAAGCCCAGAAATCGCTTACTTCAATCTTCAAAATGGCGGTAAAGATATCATCGTTAAGGTACGATAGAAACAAAAACTTATGATTTTCAATTTTCTTCATCTTCAATTAACACATTTTCGCATTTTTCAAGTTTGCGACCATATTTCGTGCGAAAATTCGAAAATACGGAATTCGCAGAATTTATTCCAGCGAAAGTTTATTGAACACGAAATTTACGTGATTAATTTGCGGCTACTGTACTCCGTTGAAAAGATAATTTAATGGATTCGCGAGAGATGATTCCAGAAATTTGACGTTTTCTTCAAGTCGTCAAAGTTCCTTCCCGCGAAAATTTTTTTCGCGAAAGTTTAGTTTGTCGCTTGAAGAATCTGACGAAGCGCTTCCTTCCAACTGTGTGCGTGCGACAATTTATCAGACTGGCTTTTTTAAAATATAGCGCTTGTTTTGATAATATAACCGAGACGCCACAAAAGTGCAAGCAATGAATTTGTTCTGTTATCATTTGATAGTTCCCATGGGCTTCTCTTCTGTGTGTTATCTTCATTTCACTTGTTTCTTTAATCTTCCTGGGGATAGGGTTGATAAATCGTCGTTGGATTTAAAAAATTGCCTTTTCATGTTTTGCTCAAATACCATAAAGAGAAAACATGCCAGAGAATATAAAATCCAAAAGCCATAATTTATTTCTAGCGTGTCCGTTGTTCCAGCCTTTTCTTAATCAAATATTTGGTACATCATGTATTCAATTTTCAGAAATATTGGCGCGAAAATATTTTTCGCGGGTATCAATTTCGCAAATTTGTTCAAATTTCGCGACACTTTTCCCTTAAAAACACCTTCCTGCGAAAGTATGCACCGTTAATGCGGAAATTAATTTTGTTGCAGCCTGCTGATTCGCACAACTTGCTTCGTCCTGAAACAGTTGAGTCAATGTTCATTCTGTACAGACTGACCGGTGATAAGAAATACCAGGAACAAGGATGGAAAATATTTCAAGCGTTTGAAAAATACACCAAAATTGAAGGGGGTGGATATTCTAGTATAAATAATGTTTTAAATCCTGATCAACCAGATTTTAGAGACAAAATGGAATCCTTCTTTCTTGGTGAAACTTTAAAATATATGCTCTTGCTATTTGGTGAGGACAATCTAGTTTCTTTAGACAATTATGTATTTAATACAGAGGCACATCCTTTGCCAATATGGAAAAAGGGAATCTAATTAATAAGTCAAGTACTAATTCTTAGAAATTCCTGGGTAGATACTTTGAAAACATGAAATTTTACATTTTATTTGGGTGTTTCTTTTTCATTGCTTGTCGTATCCTTTGCTTTATTTTACGAAGTCTACCCCTAATGCTTTGCCCCTATTTTCGGAGTTGCATTTCTTCCGTTTTACATGTAGCTTCAAGAGATCTAAAATCCTACCTAATCAGATGAGTTGAGAGAGATTTCGTAAGATAGCAGAATCTTTCAATATCTTTTTCAAATCCTAACTACAATATTTGAAACAATTGAGACAAACTGAAGTTTTCATTAATATTTATCTTATCTTCGCATTTCACCCCTCCCCCCTCACTCAGTGTTGATCAAATGGCGTGGAATTCTTTCCATTATCACTCGACACTGATCCAAGGGGAGTAGGGGTTGTATTATTGATTAGCGAAGCTTAAGTTAAGGAATGTTTAGTATTACACGGAATCCTTTGGTTGTCTCAATATATTTTGTCCAAGGTTGTAGTACTGTCGATTTGTATTTCCAACACACCAGTCTTAATCAAACCTACAGTATCTTTTCAGGGAACGAAAAATCAGAAAAGTTAGCAGATCTTTATAGATACTCTTACGATGACATTATTCCAGCTTGTCGGGGACACGACGGGGACGTTTTAAAAATTGACCTCGAGCTAGGGAATAAAGGACCAAAATGGGTGGCATACATTCAGCGGCTTATAGGCCACATACCCGTCCTAAAATTATATTAAGTAGCTGTAGAGTTTAGTAGCCATGAACACATAACGTGAGAAAGTATTCGCCATTTCTCTAGATTACGACTGGTTAAACGTTTTGGCAGATGAACTAATGGAAACGCTGAAGCAGTTCTTTTGAAGGGGAAAATCTCTACAACTGGTGTCATTTGTATAATGGAGTGTTTTCTTGAAGAGCAGTAAATTTTGCTCACTTTTGGAGCGAAACTTTCAGAGCTTTGTTTTACAGAGGAACCTCCTATAACCTTTTAAGACTCCAGAAACCTCTGTTCAATTGACACCTCCAAACAGCAAACATGTTCTTGTCCCAAGAATTCTTTGTAAAAACTACCGTACTTCCTCGAATAAGCATCCTCCCTCGAATAATTGCCCCCCTTTGGATTGAGCCACCCATCATGTTGGTCCCAGACACTCGTTTCATAGTGTACTTGCAAGCTCCTGATGGAAGGAATCAAAAGACACCTTTTCTCAGTTTTTGCGAAACTTAGTTTTCGTCAGAAGTTAGTTTATTCATTAATTTTGAAATAAATTCTCCTTTTAAAGACAGATTTAAATAATCGCCCGGCGCGCTTAATCGAGGAAGTCTTCTCAAGACAACTTCTCTTCAACTGACAATGATATCGGTCTCACTGGTGTCACTTTTTATGTCCAAGGACATAATGAGAGGGTGTTTGTGGAACGCATGTAGGTATGTATACATGTATGTATGTATCCATCCATAGACACACAGACGCTTTTTCTGCCAAAATGTAACAATAGATAAACCACAATTACGAGGAAGTAGACTTTGAAGTCGCCGTAATTGGTCATCATGAGAACCAACTATTTGACAAAGGAATTCGTAAACAAGTAGATGATTCATTGTGCCAAGTATTTGGCAGAAGTCGTCGAAGTTCTTATTTACTGTAGTTAATTGGATTTTTTATCCAATCAGAAAATTCTGAAAGTCTCATTTGCATAATAAGACTAGAGTCGAATCTTCTGTTGCGTCAAAGACGAATGATCATAATCATGATAACTTTGATGATGATGATGATGTCGATGATAATGATAAGAATGGCATAATGTAATTGTTTCGTCGGTCAGCATGATGATGATGATAATTATGTTGATTATGATGATGATGTTGATGATGAAGATGACAATGATGATGATGATGATGCTGATGATGAGGATGACAATGATGATGATGATATCAGTGATAATGATGAGAATCAGATAATGATGATTGTTTGGTTGATGATGATTATGATGGTGATGATGATGATGATCATGTTGATGACGATGAAAAAGACGATAATGATGATGATAATGATAACGATAAAAATTTTGATGATGATAACCATTTCGATGATGATTATGATGACGATTGTGATGCTGATAATTGTCCTTCGGACATTGCGATGGCGCGGCTGTGTTTGGATATTCACTGGAGGATTTGATTTGGACTTAAGCAAACGTTGTCAAGGAGATCACATGATAACAACAGAAAAGAGATTCTATTTATTCGGCCAAGGATGGACGGCAAATACTGAGAAACCACACGATCAAATGACAGTGAAACCGAGCTTATTTAAGCTTTAATAATATCTCTTGGCCACCTATAAAAGACGGAATGGGAATTTGGGAACAGCACAGAGTGAGGAAAGTATAGGGAACGGAATGGAGAACGGTTAGATGAGTAGTAACAGAAATGGCTACTAAATATAAACTACAGTTGCAGAATCGTACCACACAAGTACTTACTTCTTTGCATATTAATATGTGTAAAGTGTGGTACCTGGCTGGCGTAAGGTATCGAATCGCATGCAGCATGCATTTTTCCAGGATAACACCAGCTGAATAGCTGCCTCAGATCCCGATCTTCGTTAACAAAATTAATTACGGATTTGCTTGCTTGCTTGTTTGTTTTCTTGATTGCTTGCCTGCAAGCTTGCTTGTTTGTTTGCTTGATTGCTTGCTTGTTGGTTTACCTGCTTGTTTGCCGGCTTGCTTGCTTTCATCTTTGCTTGCTTGGTTGCTTGCTTGCTGACTTGTTACCTTGTTTGCTCGGTTGTTTGCTTGCTTGCTTTTTCGCTTGCTTGTCTGATTGCTTGCTTGCGTGGTTGCTTGCTTGTTAGCATACTTACTTGCATGTTTTCTTCTTCTATTATGCTTGCTTGCTTGCTTGTTTGCTTGATTGTTTACGTGATTGCTTGCTAGTTAACTTGCGTGCTTGTTTACTTGCTTGCTTGCTTGCTCGACTGCTTGCTTCTTGGCTTGCTGGTTTGCTTTCTGGCTTGCTTGCTTGCTTTTTTGTTTTCTTGCTTGCTTGTTTACTTGAATGCTTGCTTTCTTGCTTACATGTATGCTTTTTTGTTCGCTCACTTGCTTGCTTGCTTTCTTGTTTACTTGCATGTTTTTGTTTGGTTTTATTGGCTTGCTCGCTTGCAAATTATAAAATTTTAGAGTTATGGAGTAGCTCGTTCAACACTCGTCCATTGTTAAAGAATCTGATAACTGCTCAGCAGATCAACCCGATCCCTCAATCTGAACAATACTTGATTTGCTCTTGATTTACAAAGAGAATCTACAACCAAGCTCCCAACTATTGAGAGTCTTGAAAAGACTTTTTTGACCAGGATTATAGCGAACCGTCTCTTCCTTCCAGTTTTTACCACCGGCTTTCAAATAGTTTTGAATGCTGCATTCCATCGTTCTTTTCAAGTCCCGTTCCATTCATTCCCTGTTCCGTAGTTCCGTATTTCACGGAAAGCCAATGTAACAAACAGGACCAGAATAGATATATAATCCTTATTTTTCCTTACAAAACTATGAAAGCAGCAAACAACAAAGATTGGTTGCTGTAAACCGATACTCTTGTTTATGTGTTCGCCTTGTGTAGCGCGGGTGGAGCCTCTTCAGACACGGAAACTCGAATCTAACTACAAAATGAGTTCCTCGACAGAAAAGCTAAATCAAGAAATTTACCAAAGTGCTAAAGAAAGCCCGGAAGCTACCGATGCAGAAATTTTTGGCGTCATACCTAAGTGGATAGAAGGTTCTTTTATACGTGTTGGACCAGGGAAGTTTGAATGGGGAGACACGGAATACAATCACTGGTTTGATGGCGATGCAATTCTGAACAAATTTGAAATCAAAGATGGAAATGTGAAGTTTTCGAGTCGTTTTCTCCGAAGTAATTCATATGTTGAATCCGAAAAACGAGGATGCATTGCGTTTACGCATTTTGGTACGCTGGCGCCTCCAGATCCATGCAAGAACATTTTCAAAAAATTTAGAAAAAAATTCAACATTTTTTCATTTCCTTTCCAAAAAAATTTTGGAAAAAGGAAAAAATTTTTTTCCCTATTAAAATTATTTTGTTTTAAATTTGCATATTTCCCAAGGAAAATAAGTTACTTTTACCGGGTTTACACTTTTAACAAGGTTAAGGAAAAAAAACCCATTTTCGAAAAATTTTTAAGGAGTTAAAGGTTTTAAAATTGGGCAATTTAAATTTCTTTTAAAGAACTTTAAAAACTTTGTTTTTAAAAAAATTTTGGGGATAAATTTGTTTTTGGGGAAAAACCCCAAGAAAAGAAATTTTGGTTAAAATTTCAAATTTAAAATTAAGGGATAAAACCTTTAAAGGTTAATTATTTTTTTGCAAAAAAAATTTTTTTTGAAATTTTTAAAATTTTTTCTTGTTAAAAATTTAAAGTTTTCCTGTTCCCAAAACCACAAAAGGAATTGATTGTAAAAAGTGACCAATTTGTAAAAATTATAAAGAAAAAAATTTCAATTTTAAGGGCCTTGGTAAACAATTTTCACAAAAAACAATAAATTTTTAACGTAAAAAAGGAATTTTGGGAATTTGGGTTTAAAAACAAAAAATTTTGGGTTTTTAAAACATAAAAAAATTATTTTTAAAACAAAGAGAAAAAATTTTTTTTGAAAAAATTTTCCAAATTTTTTAAAAATTTTTAATTTTTTTTCCCAACCCCCCCAAAATTTTTTAAAATTTTCCCCCAAATTTAAAATTAAGGGGAAAATTTTTTTTAAAAGTTTTTAAAGATTTGGCATTTTTCATTTCCTGAAAAAAATTCTTAAGAAAAACCCAATTTTTTTGAAATTTTTCTTTTTTTTTTTTTTTTTAAAACTAACAAAATTTTTGAATTTAAAAATTTCTTTAAAAACCTTTTTTAAAAAGGGGGAAAATTTTAAAATTTTTGTTTAAAATTTTTTAAGGGTTTTTAAAAAGATTAAAATTTTTTTTTTTTTGCAAATTTTTTACCAAAATATAAAAAGAAAAATTAAAAGGCATTAAGAATTTTTAAAAATTTCCTTTTAAATTGGTTTGGTATAAAAAGGGGTTTTAAAAAAAAATTTTTTGTTTGGGATTTTCCAAGTATGTGGACTAGTTCCCAGATAAAAGTAAATAAAAATACTTAAAAAAAATTTAAAATGAAAAAAATGGGAATTTTTTAAAGTTTTAAAGAGACAAAAAATTTGTTGTTTTTAAACAAAATTGTAACTTCTGTTGGGAAAGAAAAAAAGGGAACCAAATTGAAAAAAAATTTACAAAAATTTTTAATAAGTGAAATTTTGGTTTTATTTCCCTTTTAAATTTTTTAAAATTTTGTTTTTTTTAAAAATTTAAGTATGTTTTATTCCCTGCCCCAACAAATTGGTAAAAAGGAAACCAAATTTAAATTTATGGGGAAATACCTTTAAAAAAAGGAACATTTTTAAATTTAATTTAAAAAAAAATTTTTCCCGAAACTTTAAATAACCAGAATTTTGGGTTTAAAAAGGAATTTTGGGTTGCCCCACCCCAAAATTTTGGTTAATTTAAAATTTAATTATTACAAAAATTTTTTTTAAAAGGAAATTTTTAATTTATGAAAAAAATTTTTTAAATTTTAAAATTTTTTTAAAAATTCCCCACCCCCTTTTGGATTTTTTTCCCCCAAATTTTGGAAACAAAATGTTCAAATTTTTTTTAACTTTAAAAGCCCCAATTACAAAAATTTTTCATTTCCTGAAAATTTTAAATTTATTTAAAAAAGCAATTTTCAATATAAGGTTTGTTTTTGCTTTTTAAAGTTTTGTTTTGGGCCCCCCCAAAATTTTTTAAAAAATTTCCAAAAAACCAAACAATTTGAGGGAAAGGGCCAAATTTTTTTTTGAATTAAAATTTTTTGAAAGGGAAAATTTAAAAGAAATTTTTTTTTTTTTGGTTTTTTACCGGGGAAAATTTTGGGGAAAAAAAAAAAAGCTTTTAAAAATTTTTAAAACCCCATTGAAAATGTGAAGTCTTTATTAATTTGGTTTATTAATAAAATTGACATTGTGTTGCCCAGAATTTCATAGTGGTATTTTCGTTGTTAAATTAACGTTATGGCAATCAATTCTCAATACAAAAATTTCAGAATGTAAAAATTGAAGAACTTAATTTTGACTAATCTTTTGGGAATTTGAAAAAGTCTCAAAATATTTCCTATTTTATTAAACTTCTGAAAATCTCAAACGAGAGAAATTTAAAGAAATTGGATCATTTGCATTAAAATTTTAAAAATTTAAAATTTCTTAAAAATTCTTGAAAGGGTTTTATATCTATGAAATTTATTTTAAAGTTTATTTGAAATTTTGAAGGTTATATATTCTTGTTACTTTACTGTACCCGGACTCCTTTACCCAGATTAATAGATTAACAATTGATTTCCCAGTTAATTGTTAAAAAATTCAAAACAATTTTTAGAAATAAAATTTCATCAGTTAGACGTCAATATAAATATTTTAACAAATCCACTTAAAAAAGTGGTAACAATAAATTAAAGAACGAATTGGGAAATGGCAACTTTGGATTCGAATTATAAAGCATAAAATTTTTTATTATCAAATTTGTTAATATAATATTAGCAACAAATGTTAATTAGGAAGAACATTTCAATGTTTATAAATTAAATTTTGTGTTGTTTTTTGAAAACTCAATTTCCCATTTTTGCAAGTCCAAATTTGGATCCTGAAAGTTACAATTGTAAAATTTCTTTGAAATAGCTTTACTATTATTAAAATAAGAATTTTTTTTAAGACTCTTAAATTTTTAGACAACAAAATTTGGGTTCAATAATTTTGGCCGTTATTTGGCATCCAAAATGGTTGAACAACCAAATTTAAATTAACAAATTTTTAAAACTTTTAATAAGAATTTATTAAAGGAAGATTTAAATTTGAGAATTTTAATTTTGAAAATTTAAGCCTTTGATTCCTGTTTTTATTCTATTTGGATATATTTGGGCAAGGAACCCAGAATAAATTGTTAAAATTTTAATTAGAAGAACAGGCATTTTAGATCTAATTTATCAATTTTTAGAAAACTTAAAAAAATTTTCGTTTTATTTTGCGTTTGCCCTATAAACAATTTTGAAAAGTATTGTACAATTTTACAAAATTAAAGAGGGACATAATTTGGAATGCAATTATCTTTTTAAAAGCAATTGAAATTGTGGGTTTTCAATTTTTGAATTTTGTTATCAGAGCAATATAACCTGTTAGAAATTTGAACAATATAAAAGGCAAACATGATTAAATTGGTAAATTAATTTAAAATTGTTTTTTTTTAAAGTTTTTTAATTCTTTGTATAAAACATATTTGTTAACCAGTAGTTTCTTAGTGGTAAAGTGGTAGGAATGTAATTAATGGCAAACAATTCTTCAGAAATTTGAAACAGTTACCAATTATTAAAAATAAAATTTAAGAAGAATGGAAATATGTGAATTTTGTTAAATCACGAGAAAACTTAAAGTGGTTAAAAGAATTTTAAAATTTAAGAACTTCTAGAAACAAAATTACCACCAAATTTAAATAAGATTAAAATTAAATTTTTAAGCAATAGAACTTAAAGTTTTAAAAAATTTTGAATCGTTTAAATTTTAAAATTTTATTTTAAAATTTAAAATTTTCCGATTTAAATTTGAAATTTAACCTGTTAGGAAAGGTTTACTTGTAAACATAATAATTATAAAGATTTCCCTTTCATAAATTTTATACTTAAAATTTCAAATTAGAGGAAATCAAAAAATCAACATAACAATTCAATTTGACTCATTTTAAATTGTTCAAAGATTACCTGGAATTCAATTTAGAAAAATTTTGTAAATTAATTTATTAATCAACTTTGAGAAAGGAATTTTTTAATTTTTGAAATAAAATTTAAAGGGTTTAATTTTTAGTTTTTTAAGTTTTTTAACTTTGTAGGAAAAATTTATTGGAATATTTAAAATAAAAAGAATTTTAGAATTTTTATAATTAAATTGAAAGGTTTTATTAATTCCGTTTAATTATTATTAAAAACCCTTAATATTAATTTTCCAATTTTAAATGTTAATTTTGGCTACCATTATAGTTAACAAAAATTTTAAATTTGAAGCTTTAGGAAAATTTAAAAATAACAATTTGAGGAATTTCAATTTTCTAATTTAGAAATCTTTTTTGAAAAAAATTTGAATTTTAAGTTTAAATTTGGGAAGTTGGTTTTAAAAGGAAAAAAATTTAAGCTAGACAAAAAATTTTAAATTTTTATTATTACTATATACTAAATTTTTTATTATTTTTATTCTTAAAGGTATTAAAATACCATTTTTCCCCCTTAATTGGATTCTGGAGTACCCCAAGGTTAATGTTACACAAAGGTAAAATAATTATAAAAGAATTTCTTATTTAAAATAAATTTAAACCAAATTTTAAAAATAAAGGTTTCTTGTAACACTTATCATTGTACCGGAAACAAGTAATAATTTGTTTGATTTCCATTTTATAAAAACAAGGATTTTAAACCAAGATTTAAATTAAGATTTTAATATACAACATTTAATTAAAATTTTTAATTGAAAAATCTCTAATTTGTGTTTTTTGAAATTTTAAAACCCTTTTTTTGGCCGGTCTTTAAATTTTCCCCCTTAATGGTTACAAAGGTACCAATTTAAAGAAAATTTTTAATATTTCCGTATTACAGATTTTTTATTAAAATTAAAAAATTAATCTTTTTTAAGAAATTGGTCCGTTGCCCAAAAATTTTTCCAAGAATTTTTGTAGGTAAATTGTCATCAACAATTTTGGAAGAGAGCAAAATTTCAATATTAAAAATTATATTGGAAGGAATATTTAATTTGGAAAGGTTCCATATTTGAAGAGTTATTTAAAAATTTTTTTGTTTTAAATTTAGTATTTTTGTTAATCAGCCCAATACAGGGAAAAATATAAATTTAAACATTATCTTGAGTAAATTAAACTTTAAATAATCTCTTGTTTAAATAAATAAATTTTTTTTGCATTTAAAATATCAATTAGTTACTTTGGTTAAAGGAGTTAAGTTTTAAACTCAAGCAATTTGGAAAAAAAAAAAAAAAAAAAAAAAAAAAAAAAAAAAAAAAAAAAAAAAAAAAAAAAAAAAAAAAAAAAAAAAAAAAAAAAAAAAAAAAAAAAAAAAAAAAAAAAAAAAAAAAAAAAAAAAAAAAAAAAAAAAAAAAAAAAAAAAAAAAAAAAAAAAAAAAAAAAAAAAAAAAAAAAAAAAAAAAAAAAAAAAAAAAAAAAAAAAAAAAAAAAAAAAAAAAAAAAAAAAAAAAAAAAAAAAAAAAAAAAAAAAAAAAAAAAAAAAAAAAAAAAAAAAAAAAAAAAAAAAAAAAAAAAAAAAAAAAAAAAAAAAAAAAAAAAAAAAAAAAAAAAAAAAAAAAAAAAAAAAAAAAAAAAAAAAAAAAAAAAAAAAAAAAAAAAAAAAAAAAAAAAAAAAAAAAAAAAAAAAAAAAAAAAAAAAAAAAAAAAAAAAAAAAAAAAAAAAAAAAAAAAAAAAAAAAAAAAAAAAAAAAAAAAAAAAAAAAAAAAAAAAAAAAAAAAAAAAAAAAAAAAAAAAAAAAAAAAAAAAAAAAAAAAAAAAAAAAAAAAAAAAAAAAAAAAAAAAAAAAAAAAAAAAAAAAAAAAAAAAAAAAAAAAAAAAAAAAAAAAAAAAAAAAAAAAAAAAAAAAAAAAAAAAAAAAAAAAAAAAAAAAAAAAAAAAAAAAAAAAAAAAAAAAAAAAAAAAAAAAAAAAAAAAAAAAAAAAAAAAAAAAAAAAAAAAAAAAAAAAAAAAAAAAAAAAAAAAAAAAAAAAAAAAAAAAAAAAAAAAAAAAAAAAAAAAAAAAAAAAAAAAAAAAAAAAAAAAAAAAAAAAAAAAAAAAAAAAAAAAAAAAAAAAAAAAAAAAAAAAAAAAAAAAAAAAAAAAAAAAAAAAAAAAAAAAAAAAAAAAAAAAAAAAAAAAAAAAAAAAAACCCAAAAGAAGTTTAAAATTACAAATTTTTTAAAATAAGGGGCATTTCTCAATATTTTCTTGAAACCAAAATTTAATGTTTTTTTGAATTTTATTTGTTTGCCCCAAATTTTTAAAATTTAAATTTAACAAGGAGGAAAAATTTCTACTATAAATTAAAGGTTTATTAAATTTTTTCCTTTATTATTTTTATCTTTGATTTTCCCAAATTTTTAGAATTAAAGCTTCCAGTTATTTCGTTATTGGAAAAAAACCATTGGTAAAATTATTAAATTCTAAATAAAATAAAAAAATTTCAATTGGGGAATTGGAAAAGGATTTGGGAAAATTTTCAAGGGCTTAATAACTTCCGGTTAAGAAAGTTTTTGATTTACCGAAACTAAAAATTTGAATTATACAAAGAATTAAATTTTAAGAAAGGAATTTCGAAATTTTGAAATTTTTTTGGTTTAAATTATATTTTGTTTTAACGTTCCCCAAAATTGTAGAATTTACCGTGACCCATTAATTTAAAAAAGCTTTTTCAAATTGAGGTTTAATCTGAAATAAATTAAAAATTTTTTAATAACCTTAAGTAATGGAAAGTAATTTGAAAATTTGTTTCCCCCCAAGAAAATTTAAAAATTTAAAATTCATTTTACAAATTTTTTAAAAGGAATTTCAATTATGAATTTTAATTTTAAATTTAAAGTTTGGGTTTCTTTTAAATCCCCCTTTTTTCATTTCAAATTTAACCAAAGGAAAATTTCCTTTTAAAAAAGGGAAAGTTTCTTTTTAAAATTTCCATTTAACTTTAAAAAAAATCCTTTTTGCATTAAATTTGGTTTTTTTTCCTAAATTTGGTTAAAATTTTCCCCAAAAATTTTTAAAACTTAGGGCCTTTAAAATTGGTTAAAATTTTTTTGAAAGGAAAATTTTTTTTTTTTAATTTTAATTTTAACCAGACAAAAATTATTTAACTAAAAAAAATATTATAAACTTTAAAAGGGAATTTTTTGTTTTAAAAAATTTTTTTTTTTTTTTTTTCGGCAAAATTTCTAAAAAAGTACTTAGAAATAACTTAAGGAACAATTGCTTTAAATTTGGGAAACTTTAACGGTTTTAAAAATTTAAAATTTTTAAAGAAAATTCCAATTAAGGAATAAGGAACTAATTAAGAAAAATTTTTAATAAAGTTGGTTTTTGGTTTAACCTTTTAAAACAATTTAATTTTTTGGAAATCTTTCGGTTTCCCATTAAATAAAGGGTAAATTTGTATTAAATAAAAAAAAATATTAAAAGTATTTTAAATTTAAAATTAAACAATTTTAACTAATTAGTTCCGTTAACCAAAGGGGAAATGTGAAATTTCACTTTAAAAAAATTTTTAAAAATTTTATTATAAATTTAATTTGAAATTTTAATTTTAAAAATTTAAGTTTTCTTCCTTTTAATTCCCAACCCCAAAAAGGAAAATTAAAATTGTGAAATTTTTTGAAAACTTTCTTAGAATTTTAAATTTAGTTATTTAAAAAAAACCACTCAAAATTAAAATTTTGAGTTCCGATTTTTTTTCCAACATTTTTGGAGAGGAAGAAATTATTTAAACAAATTTTAAGGAGGAGCTTTTAATTTTAATTAATTTTTGAAGAAATTTAATAAAAAAGGGTTTCTTTGGTTTTTATTTTTGGGACATAACCAAAGAAATAATGGTTAAAGTAATTAAGAAAGTATTAACTAAATTTTATTAATTTTGGGTTTAAAATTTTGAAAACCTTGTTTTTCCCAAAGAAATTAAATTCTTGTGTTCAATTTTTTTAAGACAACATAAAAGACTTAAGTATAAATTAAAATTTAAAAGAAAGCAATTTTAAAATTTTGTTATTTCTTCCAAAACAATTTGTAATCTTGTTTTTAAAGGGTAATTTAAGAAGGAGCCCAAACCAATTAAATTTACAAAATTCATTAGAAATTAGTTTAAAAAAAATTTTTTTTTTCTTTTTAAATTTGTAACTTTTGCCCGGCAAGGTTCCAACCCTTTTGGTTCAAAGAAACATAATTGGTTCAACTTTTTAAAAAAGAGTTATTATTTCTAATAAAATTTATTTTAAAGGAAACCCAAAAATTTGGTTTAATTTTAATTAAATTTGGTTTCCGAAACCCAAACAATTTAGGAAAAAAATTTAATTTTAAAACCTTGGTTTTTTTAATGAACATTTCCAATTTTGAAAATTTTTAATTTAAATTCCAAACCCTTTTTTTTAAATCCAATTTTTGGAGGCCAATTTGCCCTAAAGTTTTAGGGCCTTTACGAAAAATTTTAACCAATTTCTTTAAAAACTTTTTAGAAACCCAATTTTAGGTAATTTGAATTTTTGGTTTCCTTTGTCATTTTAAATTTTTGAAAAGGTAGGAAACAATTTAAACAAATTTAAAAGGAGACTTTTAATTTTAATTAATTTTTTTTGGAAAAGAAAAAGCCTCTGTTGGTTTTAATTTTTATTTTGAAAGGGAAAAAACAGATTAATCAACTAAATAAAGATTTACTAAAATTTAAAATTTGGGAAATTGGGTTTTAAAAAGAATTGTTTGCCAAATAAATTTTCGGTGTTCAATTCCTTGTTAAGAGAAAATCAAAGAATTTTCAAGATTAAATAAAATTGGGAAAATAACAAAGGTTTTTAATTTTCCTAAAAATTTAAAACCTTGTTTTTAAACTAAAGAAAGAATAGGGAATCACCCACTGAAATCTATAAATTAAGGATTTAATTAACAATATGTTACTATAATTTTTGAAAAATTTGAATTTTGTTTTCAATTTTTTAAAATCTAAGTATTCCTGTTCCCGGTCCCAAAATTGTATGCGTGTCACAATTAAACCTTATGGAGCAATAGCTTTCTTATTTACGTAAGAGATCTATAATATGACCAATAATTTTCATTTTAAGAAATCTTACAAATACTGAACAATTTTTCGAACGTATAATTTGGGTTTCCGTTTGGTCCCCACCCCAAAATGTGGTTTGAACATTCGAAATTAATTTACAAATTTTTAAAGGGCATTTATATTTTCAAGAAATTTTGAAGTGTTTGAATTTAAAATTTTAAATTCCTACTCTTGGTTGATTTTTTAATTCACAAATTGTATGGAAGGAACAATTAAACTTAATCTGTTATAATAGGGCCGTATTACAGACAGTTTATTAATTTCCTGATTAAATTACGTTATAAGAAACAACAATTCTGAGCCAGTAAATTTGCACGTTATTTGCATTTCCATTGTTCTCAACAAGTTTTAGAAGCAGTCGAATTTCAACTTTTAAACAACATTTGGAGGAAGGAGCATTTTCAATTCTTGCAATTATTTTTGAAGAAATTGAATTTGGTTTTGAATTTCTATCTTGATTGAAGGGAAATCAAGCAACTTTAATCTAGGAAAAGAATTAAATTTAACAATTATTTAAAAACGTTAAAAGTTTGTTATTATTTCTCGTTTTATTACTTATTAGAAACACATTTCTGTTCCCAGATAATTGATCGTTATGCGTTTCCAATATAACGTGTACAAACAATTCTTCATAAATTAGTGTACCATACTTAAAAAAAAATTAAAGAGAAATACAATTTGGAATCTGAATAGTCCCTGAAAGAAGGTTAAGTAACCGTTGTTTGAACGGTAAACGAAGAAACGAAAGGGAATCACCCACTGAAATCTATAAATTAAGGATTTAATTAACAATATGTTACTATAATTTTTGAAAAATTTGTGTATAAATTTTCGTTGTTTTAAAATTTAAATACTTTGTCTGTTCCCGCGAACTAAAATGTATCAGAAGTACCAATTTAACCTTATGGAGCAATAGCTTTCTTATTTACGTAAGATCTATAATATGACCAATAATTTTCATTTTAAGAAATCTTAAAATCGAGACTAACAATTTGACGTAAATTTAGTTTCGTTTGTTCCCACCCCAACAATTGTGTTGAACATTGACCAAAATTTCAATTTTTAAAAACATGTTAAGAATTTTTTATCGAGAAAGTCTCAATTTTGAAATTTTTGAATTTAAAATTTAAAGGTCCACTTGGTGATTTGAATTCACAAATTGTATGGAAGGAACAATTAAACTTAATCTGTTATAATAGGGCCGTATTACAGACAGTTTATTAATTTCCTGATTAAATTACGTTATAAGAAACAACAATTCTGAGCCAGTAAATTTGCACGTTATTTGCATTTCCATTGTTCATCAACAAGTTTTAGAAGCAGTCGAATTTCAACTTTTAAACAACATTTGGAGGGAAGGAGCATTTTCAATTCTTGCAATTATTTTTGAAGAAGAATTAAAAATTTGGTTTTTTATGCAATTTTTTATTCTTTGAACCAAGACAACAAGACAGATTAATTATGCTTAAAATGTAATTAGAAGACTATAAACTGAAAAGTTTTTTAATTTCTCGTTTTATTACTTATTAGAAACACATTTCTGTTCCCAGATAATTGATCGTTATGTGACGAGTTCTAAGTTACAGAGACAATACCATTATAAATTGACGGTCAGGTATCTAAAATAAATAAAAGAAGCAATTTTTAAATTAGAGAGACTGTGTGCAATCCTGAAAATATTTTTCAAGAAACTTAGTAACTCTGGTGGGTAACAAAACGATATGGAATGACCCAAGAACAATAAAACAGATTTTATTATACATAAGATGTACATTAGAATTATGCAAAAAACTTGAAAGGTTTGAAATTTTTCGTTGTTTTAAACTAATATTTGCTGCTTTGAACGTCCCACCACCAAATTGGTAGGAATGGTACCAATTTAACCTTATGGAGCAATAGCTTTCTTATTTACGTAAGAGATCTATAATATGACCAATAATTTTCATTTTAAGAAATCTTAAAATCGAGACTAACAATTTTTCGTGTTAATTTCAGTTTATTTGTCCCCACCCAAGAAGTTTGTGGAAAGCATTACCAAAATTAATTATTACAAATTTTTAAAGGGACATTTATTTTATGCAAGAAATTTGAAGTGTTATTGAAAATTTTGAAGGTTTATCTAAGTCATTTGTTTTATTCTATTTCACAAATGGAGAGAAGAAAATTGTGAACATATTTTGAGAAGCTTTCTGCATTGTTTAAACTTCTCATTAATTACTGATAAAAAAGCTCTCTTAGCCCTAAAAATTTGATCAGTATTTGCGAATGTATAATTTCAGTTCATGTTCACTCAGCAATGTTTTAAGACTTTAAAATCAACTTTAAAAAACAGCTTTGGGAAGCATTTTCTCTAACGAAGACAATTAATAATTTGGTTGTTTTGAAATTTGTGAATTCTATATGACCAGGGTAAACCATTTGAATTAGACTAGGAAGAACAAAAATTATCTTACTATAAAATTAAAAGGGGTATTATTTGCTTGTTTTATTACAATTTTCAGTTGTATTTTCCGGGATAAAAACGTTCTGTGTTACCCAGATAAATGTTATGGGAGAATTGCCATAGAAATTACGTGTACACAGTTACTTAAATAAAATAAGGTAATTTCATATTTAAAAACTCGGAAGAGAGATGAAAAGCTTTGTGCAATCATTAGTCTCTGGAAACGGGAAAAGAAACTTGTGTTGCATTCTGAATCTTAATAACGAGAAAATCACAAGAGATTAATGATGATTTAATGCAAAGAAATCTTCCAAAGGTTGAAAAATTTTTGATTTTTTTTCTACTACTTTTACTCCTAAACGTCCCACCAAATTTATGAGAAGGTACCAAGTGAACCAAAGAGCAATAGCTTTCGTATTTACGTAAGAGATCTATAATATGACCAATAATTTTCATTTTAAGAAATCTTAAAATCGAGACTAACAATTTGACGTAAATTTTGATTTTTTGTGTCCCACCCAAGAAGTTTGTGGAAAGCTTACCAAAATTAATTATTACAAATTTTTAAAGGACATTTATTTTATGCAAGAAATTTTGAAGTGTTATTGAAAAATTTTGAAGGTTATCTAAGTCATTTGTTTTATTCTTTGAACTTAACAGGAGAGAAGAAAATTGTGAACATATTTTGAGAAGCTTTCTGCATTGTTTAAACTTCTCATTAATTACTGATAAAAACAAGCTCTCTTAGCCCTAAAAATTTGATCAGTATTTCGAATGTATAATTTCAGTTCATGTTCACTCAGCAATGTTTTAAGACTTTAAAAATCAACTTTAAAAATGGCCTGTGGGAAGCATTTTCTCTAACGAAGACAATTAATAATTTGGTTGTTTTTGAAATTTGTGAATTCTATATGACCAGGGTAAACCATTTGAATTATGACTAGGAAGAACAAAAATTATGCTTACTATAAATTAAAAGGGTATTATTTGCTTGTTTTATTAACTTTATTGTAAATAGTTGTATTTTCCCACGATCTTTTAGGCTGTATTGTTCCCGAGTTACAAGTGTCTAAAGAAATAGTTCAGTAAATTTACGTTAACAGTATGTAAAATAAATTAAAAGCAAAATTTAAAGAGAGACTGTGTCAATCCTGAAAATATTTTTCAAGAAACTTAGTAACTCTGGTGGAAAGAAAATATGTGAATGACCCAAGAACAATAAAACAGATTTTATTATACATAAGATGTACATTAGAATTATGCAAAAACTTGAAAGGTTTAAATTTTTCGTTGTTTTAAAAATTTAACAGTATTTCCTGTTCCCGCAAATCCCAAAATTAGAGAAAGGTACAAAGGAAACCATTAATTTGAGTAAGTTTCTGTAAAAATAAAGAGCATTATTTCTATAATTAAAGTTTCTTTCAGCAATCCACAAAAATATGGTCAAGTAACACTTATAATTTGGGTTTCCGTTTGGTCCCCAAAGAATTGTGTTGAACATTGACCAAAATTTCAATTTTTAAAAACATGTTAAAGGAATTTTTTATCAGAAAGTCTCAATTTTGAAATTTTTGAATTTAAAAATTTAAGGTCCACTTGGTGATTTTTTTCACAAATTGTATGGAAGGAACAATTAAACTTAATCTGTTATAATAGGGCCGTATTACAGACAGTTTATTAATTTCCTGATTAAATTACGTTATAAGAAACAACAATTCTGAGCCAGTAAATTTGCACGTTATTTGCATTTCCATTGTTCATCAACAAGTTTTAGAAGCAGTCGAATTTCAACTTTAAACCAACAATTGGGAGGAAGGGCATTTTCAATTCTTGCAATTATTTTTGAAGAAGAATTAAAGTAAATTCCTTTTGTTTTGCAATTTTTTATTCTTTGAACCAAGACAACAAGACAGATTAATTATGCTTAAAATGTAATTAGAAGACTATAAACTGAAAATTTTTATTATTTCTCGTTTTATTACTTATTAGAAACACATTTCTGTTCCCAGAATTATATATGTGGTAGTTTATGTTTACCAGAGTACAACGTTACTAGAAGAGCAATCATGTAATTTACTGACCAAACTGCAAAATAAAAAAGAAGCAATTTTCATTTTGAATATCTTAACGAGACATAAAGAATTTGTTGTAAGATTCGGTTTGAAGAAACGAAAGGGAATCACCCACTGAAATCTATAAATTAAGGATTTAATTAACAATATGTTACTATAATTTTTGAAAAGTTTGAATTTTGTTTTTCAATTTTTTAAAATCTAAGTATTCTGTTCCGCAAACTACCAAATGTATGCGTGTACCAATTTAACCTTATGGAGCAATAGCTTTCTTATTTACGTAAGAGATCTATAATATGACCAATAATTTTCATTTTAAGAAATCTTAAAATCGAGACTAACAATTTTTCACGTAAATTTGATTTTGAGGACCCCAAGAAGTTTGTGGAAAGCATTACCAAAATTAATTATTACAAAATTTTTAAAGGACATTTTATTCGAGAAAGTCTCAATTTTGAAATTTTTGAATTTAAAATTTAAAGGTCCACTTGGTGATTTTTTAATTCACAAATTGTATGGAAGGAACAATTAAATTAATCTGTTATAATAGGGCCGTATTACTGAGACAGTTTATTAATTTCCTGATTAAATTACGTTATAAAAACGAATTGGTTGTGAAATTCTCTTGAGTTGAGTTGTTTAATTTATGGAATAAGTACTGAAGAACAGAATTAATTATGCTTAAACTGAAATTGGGAAGAGATAGAGCAGTTTTCATTTCTGATTGTTTTCTGAAAAGAAAAAAGAACTCTGTTGGTTTTATAAATTTCTGTATTTGGATATGCCAAGAAATACAAGACAATTAAGTTACTTAGAATGAACATTAAGTTATCTTACTATAAATGAAAATTTGGAATTTCGCTTGTCTTTCTTAATATTTTTGAAACAGCTTATTATTCTGTTGGTTATAATTTTGTACTCGTTACCCAAATTACAGAAGATTGATCAGAAATTGATGTACAGATTATGCTAAAAAAATTAAAAGTTTATTTATTTTGGTTCTTAACATAATATAAAAGCATATTTGTTCCAGCAGTTATATTAACGTGGTAACGGAAACGTATGGAAGCATCATTCAGAAATTAAATTAACGAGTTATTTAATAAATATAGAACAATATATTTTATATAGAGAACTCTGAAAGTGTATGAAAACAATTGTTTAAAATTAACCACTTGTACTCCTGAAACGTACCAAAATTATGGAATGCACCAATTGAAACCATAATTTGAGTATTTTTCCTTATTTACAATGAGATTTATTCAGAAGACCCAATTCAAGTTTTTCTTCAAAATCTTCCAAATATAGAAATTCAAGTAATTTCCTTTAATTTTTTCCGATTTTGTTTCCCACCCCAACAATGTTAAGAAGATTTAGCAAAATTTCCTTTATTACAACAAAGGGGCCATTTTCAATTATACAAGTTAAATTTTTTAGTTTTTGAAATTTAAAAATTTGAAATCCCTTTTGTTCAGTTTTGTTTTAATTTTTTTCAACTTTAGAAGGAACAGAAAAATTATGCAATAAATTTAATTAAAAAGCTATTGAAATTTTTTAATTTTCAGTTTATAATTAGGTGGTAATGAAAACAACAATCCTGAGGCCCATTAAATTTACAGTTGAGTTCGTTTTCCTATATAAAAAAGGTACAATAAGTACTAATAAAGGTAATTAATTTTCAATTTTAAAACAAATTGGGAAATAAGATTTTGGAAAATTCTTTTTTGAAACAAACCAATTGTAAATCCTGTTTTGCTTAAATTTGATATTCAATTGAACCCAGAGGACAATTCAACAAGAACGAAATTTCTTTATGACAATTAGGAATAACAATTTGCAATTATTTTTCCTATAAAAATTAAAAATTTTGTTGTTTATTATTTTGTTTTTTTAACAAACTATAAAACAGTTTGTAAAAGTTATAATTAGGAACTGTTACTCACAATTTTATATAAAAAGTGAATAAAAATTTTGTTACCCAATTTGCTAATTAATATAAAAGAAACATATTTCATTAAGATAAATTGAGGTAGTTTAACTGCCGGTACACTTGGGGTAAAGAATAGGAAAAAGCAATAATTGAAAATTATACCTTTTTAAATAAATTTGGTGTAAAACCAATAAAAAATTTTTAAGGAAATCTGTTAACAATAATCCTAAAATTTAAAATTTTGTAAATTTTGTACTTCTGGAAAAACCCAAAAATTGGTATGAGAATTGGTCAACCAATTGAAACCCATTAATTTTACAAAGTTTTCTTGTATTTAACGAAATGAGGCATCTTCATTAGATTATTACTCCAAATAAAGTCTTCACCTTAAGAATTTAAAAATTCTGGATCAGTCAATTTTTTGAAGATAATTTTCAGTTTTCCGATTTGTGCTCCCCACCCCCCAAGAATGGTTTAGGAGAAGCATGTACCCAAAATTTAACTTTATTACCAAAATTGTCTTAGGGAAGGAGCCATTTTCTCATATTCTGATACAAGTCTATAATTTTTAAGGATTGTTTGAATTTGAAAAGATTTGTGAAAGGGTTCCCTACTCTATGAGTTGCAGTTTTGTTTTTTAATTTCTATTTTGGCAACTATTATGTACTAGGGCAGAGGAACAGAATATAATTAGTGCTTAATACATGATTATAATTAGGAAACGACGTATTACTGAGACATTGTTTTATTACACTTTCCTCGAGTTGTATAATTACGGTGGTAATAAAAAAACAACCAATCTGCGTGTTAGGCCCATGATAAAATTTGCATTCAGTTGATGTTGACGATATGTGTCCATAAATGATAATACAGTAGGTACAATACCAAGTTACTTACGAATGAGACAGGTCAAGTGTAATCTTCAACTGACTTTAAAAACTGCAAGCAATTTGGGAGAGAGAATGAGAGCAGAGCTGTTGTGGCAATTTCTTGCAATTAGTTTCTCTCTCGAAACGAAAGACAATTAAAGTAAACTTCCTGTTGTTGTTTTATGCAAATTTTCGTGATATCTTCGTGATATGAACCCGAGAGGAAACAATAACAAACGCCAAAAGACTTTGAAATCTATTTTTTGGAATTAAGGAATGCTAACAATTTAAGCAATTATCTTACCATAAAAAAAAAAAGTTGAAAAAAAAAATTTTGTGTAAATTTAATTTTCTTTGTCTTTACTTAACTATATATTTTAAAAGTAAATTTTTTTTAGTTTTTATTTTTTTTATTCTTGGTTCCCAGCAGGATTTCTATAAAAATTTTATTAAAAGGTTTTTTTTTACGTGTTATCGGTTTACCCCAAAGAGTTATAACTTGTTACTAGGAAGGCAATATCCATTCCAGAAAATTAAGTGTTAACGATTACTGCAAAAAAAAATATAAAGAAGCAATTTAATTTCTTAATTTAGATAACTCGTGGTAAACGCAATCGCACTGAAAGCATATTGGTTGTTGTAACATTGTAATCGTGTAACACGGGTAAATACGAAGAAAACGGAATTAATGTGGAATTTGCACTCATCTCAGAAATTTAAATTATTCAGGTTATTTTATTATAAACACTTATGATGTTACAATATATTTTATTTGCAAGAGAGAACAACTTCGAAAATGAAAATTTTTCCGAATGTTTTAAAAATTTAAATACTTTCTTGATTCCTGCGAAACGTCCCCACCCACCAAATTGGTATGCAGAAATGGTCAACCAAAGTGAAACCCAAATCGTTGAGAATTGCTTTCCTTGTATTTAAAAAATAAGAGATTTATTCAATTACCTAACTCAATTACAAGTTTTCATTCTTCAAGAAATCCTTTCACAAAATATGGAACTAATAAATTTTCGAATGTTAATTTTGCAGTTTTCCGATTTTGCTCCCCACCCCTCCAACAATGTGTTGTTAGGAGAAATTGACCGCAAAATTTCAATTTATTACAAACCATTGTCTTAGGGAAGGAGCCATTTTCCTTCAATTCTGAGACAAGTCTCATAATTTTTGAAGGATTGTTTGAATTTGAAAAGATTTGTGAAAGGGTTCCCTACTCTATGAGTTGCAGTTTTGTTTTTTAATTTCTATTTTGGCAACTATTATGTACTAGGGCAGAGGAACAGAATATAATTAGTGCTTAATACATGATTATAATTAGGAGGAACGACGTATTACTGAGACATTGTTTTATTACACTTTCCTCGAGTTGTATAATTACGGTGGTAATAAGAAAACAAACGCAATCTGCGTGTTAGGCCCATGATAAAATTTGCATTCAGTTGATGTTGACGATATGTGTCCATAAATGATAATACAGTAGGTACAATACCAAGTTACTTACGAATGAGACAGGTCAAGTGTAATCTTCAACTGACTTTAAAAAACTGCAAGCAATTTGGGAGAGAGAATGAGAGCAGAGCTGTTGTGGCAATTTCTTGCAATTAGTTTCTCTCTCGAAACGAAAGACAATTAAAGTAAACTTCCTGTTGTTGTTTTATGCAAATTTTCGTGATATCTTCGTGATATGAACCCGAGAGGACAATCACAACGCACAGACTTTGAAATGCTATGGACATTAAGGAATGCTAACATTTAAGCAATTATGCTTACCTATAAAAACGTTGAAAAAAAGGTTTTGTGTATTTATTTTCGTCTTGTCTTTACTTAACTATATATTTAGTAAACTAGCTTATGTATTCTTGTTCCCAGCAGGATCTATATATGTAGGTACGTGTTACTCGCGTGTTACCCACGAGTTACTAACGTGTTACTAGGAAGAGCAATATGCCATTCAGTAAAATTTGACGTGTTACCACGAGTTACTGCTAAAAAATGAAAATATAAAGAAGCAATAATTATTTCTATATTTAGAGAGTAACTCGTGGTAACACGTCAGATCGCACTGAAAAGCATATTGGTGTTCACAGTAACACGTTAGTAACTCGTGGGTAACACGTGGGTAACACGAAGAAAACGAATAATGTGGAATTGCACCCTCATCTCAGAAATCTAATAAATTATTACAGAGTTATTTTATTATATACACTAATGATGATTACATATGATGATTTTATTATGCAAGAGAGAACGATCTTCCGAAAGTGGTTATGAAAATTTTTCGAATTGTTTTAAAAAATTCCTAACAGTCACTTTGGCCCTGGACTTCCCTGCAAAACGTCCCCACCCACCCAAATTGGTATGCAGAAATGGTCAACCAAATTGTGAAACCCATTAATCTGTTGAGCTAATAGCTTTTCCTTGTCATTTACGAAATAGAGAGCAGTCTTCACTTCAGATTATCCTGACTCCAAATTACAAGTCTTTCATTCTTCTAAGACAATCCTTCACAAAATATACTGAGACTCAAGTCAATTTTTGCGAACTGTATAATTTTTGGCAGTTTTTCCGATTTTGTGTCTCCCCACCCCCTCCAAGCAATGTTGTTGTTAGGAGAAGCATTGTACCGCAAAATTTCAACTTTATTACCAACAACATTGCTCTGTAGGGGGAAGGGGAGCCATTTTCTCATATTCTGATGACAAGTCTCATAATTTTTGTGAAGGATTGTTTGAATTTGAAAAGATTTGTGAAAGGGTTCCCTACTCTATGAGTTGCAGTTTTGTTTTTTAATTTCTATTTTGGCAACTATTATGTACTAGGGCAGAGGAACAGAATATAATTAGTGCTTAATACATGATTATAATTAGGAGGAACGACGTATTACTGAGACATTGTTTTATTACACTTTCCTCGAGTTGTATAATTACGGTGGTAATAAGAAAAACAAACGCAATCTGCGTGTTAGGCCCATGATAAAATTTGCATTCAGTTGATGTTGACGATATGTGTCCATAAATGATAATACAGTAGGTACAATACCAAGTTACTTACGAATGAGACAGGTCAAGTGTAATCTTCAACTGACTTTAAAAACTGCAAGCAATTTGGGAGAGAGAATGAGAGCAGAGCTGTTGTGGCAATTTCTTGCAATTAGTTTCTCTCTCGAAACGAAAGACAATTAAAGTAAACTTCCTGTTGTTGTTTTATGCAAATTTTCGTGATATCTTCGTGATATGAACCCGAGAGGACAATCACAACGCACAGACTTTGAAATGCTATGGACATTAAGGAATGCTAACATTTAAGCAATTATGCTTACCTATAAAAACGTTGAAAAAAGGTTTTGTGTATTTATTTTCGTCTTGTCTTTACTTAACTATATATTTAGTAAACTAGCTTATGTATTCTTGTTCCCAGCAGGATCTATATATGTAGGTACGTGTTACTCGCGTGTTACCCACGAGTTACTAACGTGTTACTAGGAAGAGCAATATGCCATTCAGTAAAATTTGACGTGTTACCACGAGTTACTGCTAAAAAATAAAAATATAAAGAAGCAATAATTATTTCTATATTTAGAGAGTAACTCGTGGTAACACGTCAGATCGCACTGAAAAGCATATTGGTGTTCACAGTAACACGTTAGTAACTCGTGGGTAACACGTGGGTAACACGAAGAAAACGAATAATGTGGAATTGCACCCTCATCTCAGAAATCTAATAAATTATTACAGAGTTATTTTATTATATACACTAATGATGATTACATATGATGATTTTATTATGCAAGAGAGAACGATCTTCCGAAAGTGGTTATGAAAAATTTTTTCGAATTGTTTTAAAAAATTCCTAACAGTCACTTTGGCCCTGGACTTCCCTGCAAAACGTCCCCACCCACCCAAATTGGTATGCAGAAATGGTCAACCAAATTGTGAAACCCATTAATCTGTTGAGCTAATAGCTTTTCCTTGTCATTTACGAAATAGAGAGCAGTCTTCACTTCAGATTATCCTGACTCCAAATTACAAGTCTTTCATTCTTCTAAGACAATCCTTCACAAAATATACTGAGACTCAAGTCAATTTTTGCGAACTGTATAATTTTTGGCAGTTTTTCCGATTTTGTGTCTCCCCACCCCCTCCAAGCAATGTTGTTGTTAGGAGAAGCATTGTACCGCAAAATTTCAACTTTATTACCAACAACATTGCTCTGTAGGGGGAAGGGGAGCCATTTTCTCATATTCTGATGACAAGTCTCATAATTTTTGTGAAGGATTGCAGGTTAATGGTTGATACCGTTTATACAATTTTAAACGCCCCTCTCTATTTTAGTGCAGGAGATTAGTGCAGAAATACATCAGGATTGTGCAAATTGTGATACAAGCACCAAAATTTCAGAAAACACTAAGTTTGAAACGCTGAAAAAGATGTGATATAGACCCAAATCATATCTTGCCCCTAAGTTCTATTTTTAAACCGGGGTACTCTGGACCAAACCCCTTACCGTACAATTAACCATAAACAGAGAACGCCAGGTAATAGAAAGTCACAATTCCCAATATGAAGACAGTTTGATACGCTGAATAATATGTGATATAGACCCAAATAATATCTTACCCCTAACTTCTATTTTTAGACTGGGGTACTCTGGTCCAGACCCCTAATCGTACCATTGGCCATAACCAGAGAACGCCAGGTCATAGAAAGTCACAATTCACAATATGAAGGTAGTTTGATACGGTGAATAATATGTGATATAGACCCAAATCATATCTTACCCCTAACTTCTATTTTTAGACTGGGGTACTCTGGTCCAGACCCCTAATCGTACCATTGTACCTCTGTTCAAGCTCCCTTATTGTACAGTGAATGTCCATGAATACTAAAGACAAAAAATGCACAGCTTTACGCGAAAGATTGTAAACATCGTTTCTATGACCTGGCGTTCTCTGTCTATGGCCAATGGTACAATTAGGGGTCTGGAACAGAGTACCCAAGTCTAAAAATAGAAGTTAGGGGTAAGATATTATTTGGGTCTATATCACATATTATTCAGCGTATCAAACTGTCTTCACATTGTGAATTGTGACTTTCTATGACCCGGCGTTCTCTGTTTATGGTTAATTGTACGGTAAGGGGTCTGGACCAGAGTACCCCAGTCTAAAAATAGAACTTAGGGGCAAAATATGATTTGGGTCTATATCACATCTTTTTCAGCATATGAAACTTAGTGTTTTCTGAAATTTTGGTGCTTGTATCACAATTTGCACAATTGTTCTGCTTATCTCCCTCACTATTTCATGTAAATAGTTAAATAAATACAATAAACGTCCCTCACTATTTCATGTAAATAGTTAAATAAATACAATAAACGTCCAACTATACCCAGATACGGATCGAAATGCACCAACCAGAAAGTGAAGCCGAATTGGCATTGTGCTTTAAACGCAAATCAGCTTGCGGGATACAGCGAGATGACCAACAGAAATAATTGAAAAGTTCAAATGAGAAAACGAACTCTTTCTGTCTTCACAGAACCGGCCTTTGGGTTTTGATTTCAACAAATTCAAACGTCCTAAATGAAACAATAGTCTATCTTTGCCAGTTATTTTGAAACAATCCTCGATGTAATTTTCTACACACACTGGGCTGTCAACTTGGTGCTGCCCTATACTGTCGTATGGTATGTCACAAAGTATTTAGGCCCTTGTATTTAGTTTCATTCATTCAGGTATTATTTTCTTAAGCTGTATTTTTGCATATCATTAACTGTACTTTAGGTATCCCCGTGCGTCATAGGAGGCATCATGTTGCGCTAGCTGACGTTAGGTCATTCCCTGTCGTTTGTTTAGGTTATGGGTGCGGGTTTTTCCCAGCATTGTGTAGGACTACTCATAGGTTTAGTCATTTTCCCACAGCTTTTGCTTAGCATTTTACGTGGTTTGTCGCTATTTTCTGCTTACTTCTTATCATTATTCAGCCTAGCCCTTCCTTTTATTTGTTATCACTTGCTTATTCTTACGTTAATGTATAACTAATTTTAGACTTGCTTCGGATATATATACAGCTTGTAATTTAGTTGAAATGAGTCGAAATGAGTTGAACTTATGGTAAGCTGGAGAAAGCTTTGTCTCTCTTGGTGTCTGCTTTGGGCATAAAACCATGCCACTTGGGTCTGTGACAGGTAGAATTATGTTTTAAGTCTAGGGTGCTGTTTGGACTCGCGGGATTGTTGCGCTCTTTGCTAAACACTGTCATAGGTACGGTACAGTTAATAGGTACAGACATGGGTACATATTTTACCCTGTCTCCTAACAGGAAGTGAGATCTGCGTACCCCTGACATCACACCCGCACGAAGATTGATAAATAACCAGGATTTTTTGTGTGGTAGTTACACAACCCTTTTGATTGGGTGGTAGAACTTTCAGAGTGCCAAAACAAATCTAGGAATTTCAAAGTGCAACAAAACTTTGCCTATCCAAGATATTTTTAGGCCTTGACCAATTATTTCGGTTTGCTTCTGACGTTTATACTCTTAGCAGTGTCAGGAGAAAATGTCCAAAGATGCTTTCACTGTTTCTTGTCATTTTGAAATATGGTACCAGATGCTGATGTTTGCTCTTCTTTTTGACTGACAGGACCCAGGTCTTGGATTTCTCACCCACATTATGATGAAGCAGGATCACACTTGAATTGCTCAGCAGATTTTGATCGAAAGGTTTACGAAATCATCAACATACCCCAAGAAAAAGATGAAAATAACAACGATGATGACATAAAAGTCGTAGCATCTATCCCGTATGAAGGAGATCGCGCCTACATGCACAGCTTCTCCATCACAGAGAATCATTTCATTCTCATAGAGGGATCATTAATGTGGCGTGAAAAGATGGAAAGCGAAAAATTAAGCCTCACTCCCTCTGATCTGCTTTATTTTGACAAAGAAAAGAAATCAAAATTGCACGTGATAGACAGAAAATCCGGTAAAGTTGGAGCTGTTTACCAAGTTGAGCCATTTATGAGTTATCATCAAATTAATGCTTATGAAATGGCAGATGAAATCGTGTTTGATACATGCTGTTATCCTGATTCCTCAGTCATTGATGATCTGTATTTGCATAACCTTAGAAGCGGGAAAACCAAGGCAATATTTCCAGCCGAAGTAAGAAGATATCACCTGCCTTTGACACATTTCAACATTGAAAAGCCGGTTACAACGGATTTGAAGAAAGAGCCGTCCGGACATGACTATGTTTCGATTTATCAACGCTTTGAGATGCCAAGGATTAATTATGCAGCTTTCAATGGTAAAAAATACAGATTTGCTTACGGAACTGGAAATTCTGCCATTCAAGCTGGCTTAACCACTCTTATCAAGGTATATTCAATTTCTCTTAGTAAATTTAACTACCCCACTAAGTCATCAAATTAGTAGTCAAATGTCTGGTTCAGTGCCGTGCCGAAATATATTCCAAGAGTTAAGTTTTTCGGATTCAAATATTTTGTATCGTAGAGTTACAGGCCAGTAATTTGGTTTTGAATCTTTTAATTGCTGTTGTCCTTGTCATGCTTCTTTGTTTATAGTTTATTGATCTTCAAATTTAGAAGGTAAGAGACTGGGAATTGAAATCCACAGCAAGGAGAGAACAATAACTGACACAATGACTTGGGGAACCATAATAACTGGAAACTACATTTAAAGTCTAAAGTCGCTGTACTACCACTTAAGGTCTATTAGTCCTTTTCAGAGAGGTCTGAGTCAGCGCGACATATTTCCGGAAGATGATGGACATCTTGAGTAAGAGAATCTTCTTCATGTGCAACGACCGGTATTGCGGTCGCTTTAGGAATGGCAGTGCAGCAAATTTTACTTCGATTTCATGAATAATGAGAGAAAAAGATGAGGTTGCTGGAACAAAAAGAATAAATGTTAAAAATGTTTGTAGAAAGTCAGGAAACAAGATGGAAGTAACTGAAAAAAGGAAAATAGTTGATGAAATACGTTCTTGAGCGTTTAAGCTGGGACTTGAGTCTTTTCTTTTTCGTTTTACCTGAGTTAACGTAAATTTGCAGCAAAACTTGCAGCACCATTTCTCCTGAAGCGACTCGAATCAAGGTCGTTTAGGTAGAAAGTATTCCCTTACCCAAGATGTCTGCCATCTTCCATGAAAAGTCGCTCCGTCCCATACCTCTTTAACGAATAGGGCACAGAATCTATGTATGAATTAGGCCTAACTGACGTACTAGCTTGAAGTGCTTCTCCTTTAACGAATGCTTATAACAAAGTACCAAGAAGACTTATTATTCTTTTTTCTTTTTCTAGCGTATTGTGCCTATGAGAGGTAGTAATCCCTATTGCATGGGTACCCTAGGCACTGGAGAAAGACCTACGTGAAGGATGCATGAAACGCTTGATTGACGCGAAGTTTGACGGCTCGGTTGTTATTGGTTGATAGACGTTGCAAGAGAGATTGGGGCAGAGGTTTTAGGGATGAATGAACTAGAATTGGAGTTGTGGTCTCCGATAAATTGGAGATCTTGTAAGTTGGAGATATTGGAAGTGGTACAATCTGTGTATTGTGTTTCAGATGGCTTTTTGGTCTTTGAAAGACTTGCTTTTGCCGGACGAGGCTCAGATGGGATTCGTTTTACCTCTACTTGTTGTGTCAGTAGAGGTAGACCAGCGATACGGACACATCAAATATGCATTTTGAAAAAGGGTTGTTAGTGAGACCAATTGCTTTTGACTGGACGTTTTCGAGAGATAGTGTTATACTTGGAGCAATTAGCACTTAGGCCATGATTAAAATAGCATGTGACAGCATGGCATATGAGTGTATGACAGTAGAATGTTTGATTTTGCAGAATGTTTGTTTGAGTCGCAGTGGAGTTAGCTGTGCTCAGCGTGCTGGCGAAACTGAAAAATTTGAGGAAAGCGTAACAAACAGAAGACTACTAGGGAACAATCACTATCTCACTAGAGAGAAAAGCGTATGAATTGGCAAACAGAATTTTGATCAAGATGAGCTTATACCAGATCCAATCAGAAATGAATGCAATGAAATAAACGAATAGAATGAGAAATATCTTTCATTCTAGGATAGTAGAGTCCAAAATTGGGATCCCATCGAGATCATATTGACAGCGTTGAAAGAATGGGAAAACGACACACCAACAAGCACTTAATTTTTTCGTTTTTGTCTTTTATTCATTTTGGTGTGTTCTTTACGAAACACAAACAAGCAATTGTTTTTCGTCTTTCTTAATTCCCTTTGTTTGCTTTACGATACGCTAACAAGAACTTTTTTTTCGCCATTTTGTTTTGTTTTCTTTATTCTTTCAATTTTTTTTGTTTTTTTTTCATGCGGTCGAATACGCTTCCTCCTCCTTTTTATGTCCGAAGGACATATTAAGAGGGTGTCGTGGAACGCATGTACGCATAGGTAGGCAGGCATATAGACGCTTTTTCCTGCCAAACCGCGTAACAAAAGATAAACCACAAATGATAGGAATTAAACTTTGAAATCGCCGATAAGTGTTGTCGTTAGTGGGCATAATTAACAAAATGCAATTGCCTGCCAAAAACATCAATTAGTATCAACTGTTAGTGTAGCGCAGTGGAATAATGCGCTTGTTTCTGGCGCTAAGGGTTGTGAGCTCGATCCACGATGCAGGAAACTAAAAATTTGACACCAAGATTTTCTCCCAAGAAAGCCGGCTCGGTCGGGTTTCAAAAAAAAGTTTGACTACAATATTGCAAAATGTTGCTCAAATCTAATTTGATTTTATTTTTTATTTGAAATACTTTCATACAATTTTTGATTGGGTTGTTATTCTAAGAGGTTTCTAGAAGTCCTATTACATGCAAGGTACTTTCGTGTGAAAAGAGGAGGAGATTGTGGCGCAGTAGAAATTGTTGCCAAGTTACACAGAAGAAATTTTTTCAAAACAGTTTGCGGCTTCGAAAATCATCTGCAAATAAATGGTTCAAAGTTGGCAACCAATTCTACTAATGTGCTACTAATTATCGAATATAGTCATCTGCATAGTATGATAGCCTTTGGAGATTCTAGAATTAAATTCATCATTTGTAGCGAAGATTACAGGTTTCGGTGCACTGAAGGGAGTTATTTGTTACACAGTTTAACCTATGAGCTCAAATTTATTAGTACATATACGTTACTAGAGGTTTTCTATTTTCGATTCAAAGTTTTAGGATTCCTCCAGGAAAGATTCATCTGATCACATTGTCAACAATCGCATCATCATCATAATGGATCATTATCATCATCACC
Source organism: Chrysaora quinquecirrha (assembly GCA_014526335.1). Classification (NCBI taxonomy): domain Eukaryota; kingdom Metazoa; phylum Cnidaria; class Scyphozoa; order Semaeostomeae; family Pelagiidae; genus Chrysaora; species Chrysaora quinquecirrha. Next base: position 194,801 of record JACTAT010000133.1, on the reverse strand, counting down.
ATCATCATCACAATCACCAATCATTGTCTTCAACATGATCATCATTTTCGTCTTCAACGTAATCATCATCGTCGTTGTCGTCGTCGTCGAGCATCATAATCATCATCATGATCGTCTCTAGCATGATCATTATGGTTATTATCATCCTCTTCAAAGTCATCATCATCATCATCATCATCATCATCACCAACATAATCATCATTCTCATCATCGTTGGCTTCTTCATCATCATGATCGTCTCTAGCATGATCATTATGGTCATTATCATCCTCTTCAAAGTCATCATCATCATCATCGTCATCATCATCATCATCATCATCGTCATCATCATCATCATCACCAACATAATCATCATTCTCATCATCGTTGTCTTCTTCTTCGTCATCTTCGTCATTATTAACATTATCTTCATCATTATTATCATAATCATCAGCGTCCTTCGGACATTGCTACAGCGTTGCTATTTTCTAATTGAAGAACAATGTGAGGTTTTGGAACCAGAGAAACACTCGGATTGAGCTTTCTAAATAATACTACCACAGAATAGTTACAACCTACCTAACATTCAAATATTGCAGCTTAGTAAATTCAAGGGATAACAGTGAATCAGGGGTAACCACCCTTATAACACCAATTAGAAGTGGTTTCGGGGTCCTATCATATAGATACATCATACCACATCCATCAGAAAAATTTAAAGGATTGAAAAGAGTTCTTTATTTACGCAGAAGTTCAAAGACAGAGACACCAGAGGAAAAGAACTAGATAAAACTCCGGGAATTATACTTGGGTTTTTAATTACCCTGTTTAAATGAGACAAATTATACAAATTATACAAATTATACAAATCGGTCTTTTAACAACGACCAGAATCTGGTCTCAAAATTATTGATAAACACCAAAGGTTGCGCTAAGAAAAGCAAATACGGTAAGACGCAGTGTTATAATTGCTTCCCTATAATACATCTTTGAATTTCAGTGCTCAAGATTCTTGTGCCTTTCACATGGCTCAGAAAATTGATTATTTCTATTTCATTATATTATTTTAAATGAATCTTAGTTACATTTTAGAAAAATAGTTTGAAAATATCGTCTCATTCAATTGACTGAGAACGTTTTTTCTAGATAAATATGGACACAAAAGAAGTAAAAATGTGGGAGAATGAAAATTGCTATCCATCAGAGCCTGTGTTCATTGCAAATCCAGATTCAAAAGAAGAGGATGAAGGGGTTATATTATCTGCTGTTCTTGGGGTGAGTGGAGCAAAGTCATTTTTACTTGTTTTGAATGCCACAGATATGAAGGAAATGGCACGAGCATATGTTTCTGATAGACTGATACCTCTGTTCCACGTGAAATTCTTTAATAAATGATATTGAGAAAGAGGCTGAAAGAACATGGTAACATGGACGATGTCTGAGGTATAAAATTTTTGAAGAATGGAATTATCTGAAAGTTGGAAAATCTCTTATTCTATTTGTTCATAGAATTTAGTGTAATTGAGCAAAAGTATTCAAAAAGATTTGCATATGATTCACGTAGTTTTTATGCGATGACACATAACTATGTGATTTCTATTAACATTAAGCTACGAATATCCTTAAGCTTATTTGAAATAATTATTCTGAAATTCATTTCATATTAACTATAGGAAGGTCTGGGAGCGTTATACGTTTGCGCATGTTTCGTCTAAAATAAATTCTCCTCGGCTTTAGTAAGGGCCTTACTTTTCCTGATTTTTAATTGGAAAATAGTCGATCCCATCAAACCTTATAAGAAATCAACGGAGCCAAGGGCTTGCATTTTAAAAACAGCCTATTCAGTTGCTTTGAATTTGAATGCTAGTTTGTCACGGCAATGGTTTTTCCTCCTGCACAATAGAAGCAGTTTATTGTTCATTACCACGAGACAATATTTTATTCATAGACTTCCCTAAGCCCTTGGCGTTCGCCACTTTTATATCCGTTGACTTGACTGTTAGGCCTGGCAAAACTAGGAGACAAGTTGCACGTGGAATTGTCATACCTGACTTGTCCCCTCGATGTCCCATAGTTTATCCACAACGGGCGCGCGACAAAATTTGCTGCGAGAGACACGCAAATGTTTCTCAATGACCATAGAAACATGTCTCCACTCTGTGATTCGGGGGACATCTTGCTTACTTGTCACTCTTATATTAAGACGCCGAATGTCACCTAGTTTAGCCAAAACTTTAGTGTTTGACGAGAAAGCTGCGTATTTGCTGACAGCACTTGGTCATGCGAAGCGACTATGCAACTGTTATTTGTTAACAAATTCCTTGGTTTGGTAATACATGGATAGTTGATGCCGTGGCATCCCCCTCTGTCCTCTTAATAGGCTGTTTTAGCAACAGGACGTAACCGCCAATAAGAACGCGGTCTTTGGCAACAAGATACTGTAGTGTCTTGATTAAAATTTGTTATGCAGCTTTATATGGTGGCGACGCCTACCTACCTATCGGCGTACTACGGCCTAAGTGTACAACTAGCCACAGAAATTTTTATTTTATCCCACCGTTTCCTTGAATTTGTTTTGTCACAGTTTTACGATAGGTCCTCGTAACAATGGCAAAATACAACATTAATCGCAATTTTTAACTGCGGAATTTGCTGTTGCAGCTTCTGAAACTATGAAAAGCTCTAGCGTCTCCTTAAAACATGAAAACAGCCAGATTGACGTTGTCGGCAAAACTCCAAATATCAAGACGCTGGAAAAAACTAGTGCCTTTGTTTGCTCACAATGTCTTCTTTATGTGCGGCGTCCAATTTCTAAAACAGCCTCATCATTTTTGCCTTTTGGAGCATCCGCCCGTTTATATTTAAGAGTTACGTTTATAAAAACCAAATGTATGTGACCAGATTGAAAACAGGCCGAGATAACAGTGCGTTAATAGTCAGATTAAGCCTTGAACGTAAAGCTTAACCCACAAGACTGTAGGCGCTATTTCTTGTACCTTGTATTGTAGGATGTAGTCCAATTCTGATACTAATACTACTTTATTTTTGTAGAAAAGAAAAATCGTTTTTTTTTTTTGTTTAGTGGATACAGTAAGTCGTTTATGTTTGATACATGAGACACTTCATAATATATTCAACAGATTTATTACAAAGATTTAGACAAATTAAAGACTATTGATTATCCGGCTCTGAGTTTCATGATAAATGCTACTGATTAATTATAACGGTAATTTTTGTTGATTATTACGAAATTTATCTGGGGGCGCTGTCCCCAAACCCCGTATCTCCACCAGCCACCTCCTGTGATAGAAACCTGGATAAGCCCCTGAGAAGTGAGGACGAATTCTGTCCCTGTGTCCCTTTATCAACTGACTTTGTTCAAAGTTTATTCCTTTCAATCACAGTATATATTCTGTCCCTTCCCTCTGTTGACTTTGTTCAAAATTATGGATTGAAAATGAGTAATGAAAATAAGAACTAAACGAAAATCCTTACTGTATTGCTGTGAATGTATGTAAGTATTTGAGGCATAGATGGGCCATAGAGATGGACACAGAGAGTGATAAAGGTTAATAAAGGTGCAAAAACTTCCGTAGGCCCAACAAGGTCATGACAAAGATGAAGGAAAAAACAGCTACCATTTTGGAAAAGCGAAGGGAACTTCTATGTGTTATCGGTGTTATATTCAAACGACTGTTTGGTATATATGAACAATATCAAATATAGGTCCTTCCATATTAAATACTTATGTATTTTGAAGTTGGCAACTTCTAATTTTGAAAATCGGTGGCAATTTTTAAATTATATTTAAAAAAGCCATCATAGGTTTGTTAAATATGTACTAAATATGTTATTCTCTGAGCTATAATATGATATCTTACAAAACGTTAGTACTTTAAAGTTGAATCTTAAAATTTTCTGATATGCAAATGAGGTCTTTGTTCTTGCAGACAGCAAAGCTCATCGGTCTCCTTTCATCTTCAAAAGGAGAATTCTTTAAAAAAAGATTTCAAAGTGGCCTTCTTCCGCCATTATGTTATCAAATATCCGAACAAAAATATTTGTGTTGAATGTTTTTCGGGTGTTTTTCCCGCTATCTGCCGCACAAAAAATTATTATACCCTACTTTAAACTGCGACTGCAGTTATAAACAGCTTCCGAGACAACATAACCATTACCCTTAACCAATATCTCTGTGTTTTTCATGACAAATATACATAAATAGTTATGGTGCTGAAGAAGGCTCAACATAGCCGAAACACAAAAAGCAAAATCACGCTAGCGAATCTATAATCAGTACTGTGGTGGATAATCACTACTTGTGGTGGGTTACTACGCTTGCGGTGGTGGCAGTTTTGGCGTACTGTGGTGGATAATCACTACTTGTGGTGGGTTACTATGCTTGCGGTGGTGGCAGTTTTGGCGTACTGTGGTGGATAATTACTACTTGTGGTGGGTTACTATGCTTGCGGTGGTGGCAGTTTTGGCGTACTGTGGTGGATAATCACTACTTGTGGTGGGTTACTGTGCTTGCGGTGGTGGCAGTTTTGGCGTACTGTGGTGGATAATTACTACTTGTGGTGGGTTACTATGCTTGCGGTGGTGGCAGTTTTGGCGTACTGTGGTGGATGATCATTACTTGTGGTGGGTTACTGTGCTTGCGGTGGTGGCAGTTTTAGCGTACTGTGGTGGATAAAGCCTACTGTGGTGGGTTATTATGCTTGATGCGGTGGGTTACTAAGCTTAATGTGGTGATAGTTTTTGCAAACTGTGGTGGATAATAACTACTGTGGTGGCTATTATGCTTGATGCGGTTGGTTACATTTTGTTAAATGACTATAATGGTTGGATCGGATGAATTGTGGTTAAAAAAATTAGATGCAGTTGTTCACTTTTTTGTCTACAACCTCGATCATTGAGTGATGGATAGCCCGCCCATGATGCAAGCCTGATTTTCCTCTGGCCTCTCAATGTAGTATGTGTATGAAATGGGATATGAAATTGTGACTTCAAATTTTATTCATTGATCATTATTTAGCAAAGTACTAACTATACTGTACTGCTTTTTGTCAATTCATCAATCGGATTTTGTCGTAAAAGAAATAATTCTTTCCTTCAAGCCTGATGGAGGTACGAGATTTTTTAGCTGCGGAACCTTGTCAGTGGCGTCACCACGGGGTGGACTGGGGTGGACATGTCCACCCCAGTTCTCTCAGACATCGATTTTCCAATTCTTAGAAATCCGTAATAATATTCACTGGGGGGCGCAAGATTTTCAGCAAAAGTGGAATGAGCTCACTTCTCCCGACATTGTATGCACTGGTGAAAATCAGCGCAACTTTACCAGTCACAGTGGCATCGTGTGAAACATCGCATGATTTTATGCTGTTAGCAATCAAAAAGACTGTCACAAAAACATTGTCTTTAATTTTTGAATGCAGTAAATTTCAAAAACTTTTCGTCGTTGTTACGTCGTTGTTATATCTGTCAGTGGGATAATTTTTGCAAGTTAGTAAGTAGTAAATAGTTGATCTTTGCTTGTTTCTATTTCATCTTAGGATGTTTAGAATGGGCGTTGGCCACCTTTTCCGAGCGTTTGAAGGGTGTGGCTCCAAAATTTTTCCTGGGGACTACACCCCAAACCCCAAGAATTTTCGTCCACCCCAGTATTTTTAGTCTGGGAACGACACTGTACTCAGCCACAATACTCAGTCTCAGTCACAATACCCACGGCCCGATGGTACTATGGCCCTGTAGTCCTATGGCCCCCTGTATTATTTGCTATATACTGCATTTTTTAATGAATTTTTGTTAACGAAACACCATGAACTACCATTTTGTGCTGTTTCGTATAAGTTTTCACAGAAATTCGCACAAATTATCATAGTTTATGTTTATGTACCCCGAAAAACGAAATATTTCTCCGATAAACGAAAATAGCTTGCGACATCGCTTCCCTTTCTCGTTCGAGTCACGTCAGTGTGGCCGGTCTGACCTTTTTATAAGAAACTGACCATTAGCTAAGCTGCTAAGAAACTTTCAGTACTCAAGGGATAAATATTTAGAACCTTAAACTTGAAAACAGTAATGAGCCTACATTTTTTGGAAGAAATCTTAGCCTGCCCTAGTCAGAAAGACAAATACAGTATACTGTATGTATATGGAAATACTTCTTTCGTTCCTGGCCATGCAATGAAGCAAACGACCCTTCTTAATTAACAGATATACTGTACGCTTTTCTGACTCTATTGAAATTTTAGAAACTGTTAAGAAACTTTGAGTAGCGAAATGGGAGGAATAGAAAATTAAGCTATTGGTCACTTTAAAGCACAAAAGAAACACTCCGGCCCAACTAATGAGTTTTTTGAAAAATTTGCTGATGGGTCAGTTTCTTATAAAGAGATAAACTAACGTGACTCGAGAGAGAAAGGGAAAAGATGTCGTTAGTCTACCCTAGCCTACGTTAGTCAGTGCTGAAAATATGCCCTTATGATTACTATCATTCTCATGATCCCAAATTTTTCTTTTAAGATGCTTCGTTCAGAGGGAAGAGATGACGTTGAAAAGGAATTTGACAAGACTGTGGATGCTACTGAAGCCGACGAGCAGGCTGAAGGTATGTTAGAACTATCTTGAAATCAAATTTTATTGCTTGCCAAACTCTTTCGTAACAGACTTCAAACATAATTTAGAAATTCAAGATTAACAAGGTTGTGTAAACCCTACATGATAGAAAAGGTCTATTGGTTGTTACCCCATAATTCCCAACAGTATCGTCATGTCCTTTTCTAATTTCTCGAACCTTCAGGTTGCACATGATTCAAGGAGAGGGCATTATAATGGGTTAACTCTAAAAATGCCTGTATAAGGAAGTGGTTGACCTTGAAATCAACTTTCAAGCAACACGCATGCTATTTCATCTTCAATCACCGGGACATAACACTTCAGAGATTCAGTTAGATAGAATATCATCACATCAACGGCTAAAGATAAAGGAAAGGCAGTAAAAATGCAAAAAGAGATGGACCAAGAGATATATCTTTTAGCGTAAGGTTTTAGTGTACCAAAAATACCATAAGGAAGTCCAAAATTTATGTTACCCCAAAAATATGAACCATCTCATTAATTGACAAGGTTTGGGTCAGTTGTTTAGCAAGCTGTTGGGTAACAAGGATGGGTAAAATTGTTTTCTGCTTCTGATCAAATAAATTGTATGCAGATGTTCGTTGTTTAGATCGTTAAAAAATGGAACAACTTGAACTTTTGATCGAGACGACTGGCTGTTTATTTCGCCTTTTCCAGTCTGAAATGTTCTTAGTCTGTAGCTACTTAATTCCTCGGTTACTAAGACAGTAATTTTTCAGTAAATGTTATTATATATAAAGACACATGGTCAAGAAGTTAACAAAAAGTTTGTTTGCATTTTACATTCGGTCTGGTGGTGGTCTTACTTACATAGTCAGCCATTACCCTTAGGGCTTATGAAAAGCCCAGCCTCAGCTTGCTCTTATTATGTTCTTAAATTCGTTCTTATAGAAGAGTGTACCGAAAGGGTGCACATTCATCAATCAAGAAGACACTGCCAAGATCGGAAACACGACTGTCTGGTAAATTACATTCAGTCCTCTGCCCTCAGTGAACGTGTACAATGGGTTCATTACCCTTTCTGGGTTTTTAGAAATTTTTGTGTTTTTATTACTCTGAGAATTATTCAGTCAGGGATCTAATTTTTCTTTCAAGAGGTTTTTATCAGGTTGAAGTTTACCTGGTTCAAGTTTGGTAAGTTTTTGCAGCAGCACAGATTTTATATCGCAGCAATACAGATTTTATATCGATTATCTTGTTTGAGGGGTTACTTTTTTGGCCCTCTTGATATATTGCAGTGTTTGCTACGAGGGCTTTTTAGCCCACGTAAATTGTATGACGAGGGTGTTTGTTGCCCGCAATTGATTTCTTCCCAGAGAGGCCTGGTACACAGGTGAAGTGACCAATAACAGTCCGGATAAAAGCAAAATTAACCATTTTCAGAAATTATGGGAATATTTTTGCATAGACAGTATTAACCCTTCAGATTCAAACCTCAAAAGACTTCACCACATTCGAGGCATTCTTTCATTTGCTTTTAACTTGAGCAATTAAAAGATTTCTACAATTATTCATATAAATCAAGAAAAAGGTTTTCCCATGGATTAAATATATATTTCATAAATTCAAGATGACAATTGTTGTAATAGAATATCTAGGATCTAAAGTTCTGATGCAAATCTGGCTTGATGTCATAAACTAATGACAAAATCCTGTTGATGACTTCATCCTGGTTATTTTTCACCATGTCAGCCATTTTATCAAGGCGTTCATTTGTTTCTTTGTCATTTCTCGCCTGGAAATCATCTTTTCCTTGTTGCTGTGAAACAAAAAAATCATTGTTGCAATATTGTTATAGAAAGTTATAACATTTGAATATAAAATATCAAATTATAAACAAAGCAGGGTGGTGATGGATGTAATTGTACAGTCAAGGTTTTTAAACTCATCATTATTTTGTCAGCTACTTTTCAATAAAGCATTATATTATTATATTCTGTGAATTGATCCTTTTTGTGTAAAAAATTTAATTTCTAAGCTAGAAAAGCTTTTCAGTGTCTTGCAAAATAATTTCCATCTTCACTGTATTTGATGTTGGATTTTTTGTTCAGTGGTGAGATTCTCCATAGTTTGTTTTTGGAAGAAAATTAGATTTTGTCAATCTTTCAGTTCATAGTTTGGTCTCTCAAGATCTGAGAAATATTTTTGAAAATACTCCTGCCACATTTAGTCATTCTTCAGCTGCTGTACCAAATTTAATTGAATGAAGAGCCAAGTCTTGGCAGCGTTAGCTTTGCTTGACATCAAGTTGCTTTGGAATTGAAGCTCTCTCTGTTTTTGAGTTCACGCTCACAAAATTGCCAACTTGCCAAAATACGGAATATAGTTTTGCTATTTACCTGCTGTCCCTTGAATTAAGTTTTCTTTGGTGTCCTACTGTATTCTTAAAAAATTTCCAAGACAGGCACAAAGCCAGGGGGCACATTGCCCCCAAAATTTTTTGTCATCCCCCCACTTTGCCCATCCAAAAAAAAACAAGATCAACATATGTTTTGCTCAGATATACATGTTTGCATTAAAATTTGGAGGCTTTAAAACACTGTTACTGTATGTCAGTTTTTAGAGCCTCCAACCACAAGCTATGAAGTATGACCCATCTTCCTTGCTCGGTCAAGCCTGATTCCCAAATCTTGTGTTGCAATATTGGAGTAAATTTTGCAGTTATGGAACAAGAGTGGATCCAACGGGTGATAAGAAAAAGTGCCATCGTTTTCTTGTCATTTTACCACATACAAAATTGTTAGAAAGGGTCCTTTCCCTAATTTTCTGCCAGAGTAAAGGGGGTGGTCCAAATAAATGTTTAATCTCGTGAAACTATTTTGGACCATCCATTTTAGCACTGGCTTCGAACCTTTTCCAAAGTCAATGTGTATGAAAATTTCCATTGTACATTGCTCTCATCAACACTCCTATCGATTAAGAAAAAAATAAGTTAAAATGTTAATTCATTTATAGATACATACATTTTTCTGTTTTTCTCTGAACTTGATTTCACATTCTCCCCTGTATTGCTCAATCTCTGCTGCTGCTTCTTCTTTGGCCTGCTTTAACCTTTTTGTTTTTCCTGACAGAGAAATTTTGAACAAAATTAAAAAATCACTAAAAAATTAGATAAATAAGTTCATCTAACTATGAACTTATTTAATTCTAGAACAGTTTTTGCGCGCGACGAGGGAGCAAGCATTATAGAGGAGCTTGCCAACTCTGATTTACGTCATAGCTCAGCTACCTTGTCATGCGCGAAAGCTGCTGACCACCAACAATGGTACAGTTGGCACTTGCACTAAACATCCTGTCAATTGCGATTATTTCCGTTGGTAACATCTCAAGTTGATCTTTCAATAAACTAGATGACAGCATTCATTTGTCATTGATTGAAATTTGAAATAAATATAGATTGATTTGATTTTGTTCTTTGTACTCACATTTCAGGGTGAACTGGCGATTTTCAAAAGCACGAAAATGCAAAATCAACCACAATTTTAACAAGGGGGCTCCGTATCCTTGGCACAATGGAAATTATCACTGTCTCAAAGTAAAGACTTGTCTATGCCTTCAGTCTGGAGCTCATATGCGAGGTGATAAGGTAGCTATGAAGAGGGGGTCATTGGGCATGGCGGTTTGGGGTTTTTCAACATTTTGAGTGCAGTTTTATGGATTTGCCATAAAAAAGTACGGTTTTAGGGTTTTTCAATTTGCTATTTCGATGCTGTTTTTAGTATCAAGAAAAAACATGTGCGCTTGTACGGTTTTTGGCTAAGAATTGTGGTTTTACGGTTTTACAGTTATGACCCCCCTATGAAAGGTCAGAACCAGAGGCAAAACATGCTGTCATAGAGCTGCGTGCACTGTTTTAACAGTTACTTCTAGATTATTCCTTTTTTATCAATTTTAAAGAGCTTACAGTATCTTGTTTCATTTTTTCCTATAATTTTTGGAATCTTTAGAATTTTTAAAATATGTGTTGTATATATTTAAATATTTATTAATATATATTATTAAAAAATTTTGCAGGACAGGACAATTGAGCAGGACAAGGGAGCACATAGGATGAAGGTAGTGTTAGACTCTCTTCTGGCACTTAAAAAAGCTAGACTACCTGCCCATTGGGTAGGGCAATATGGCTATGTGAAGGTATTTTTTGTTTTGGTTGGTTGGTGCTCCGCGGCTCGCTTTTATAGCTGGAGAAATTAACTTATTATTCTTACTTAAGATAAAGAATATCATTATATCACAATTCAGCCAAAAGCAACAACTAAAAATGTCCTTTCTGTCGTCAAATTTAAGTGCGAGTGACCGATAATGATGCAGAGCACAGAGCAGTGATGTGAGCTGGCGTCTCGTGATTCGAGTTCAAATTGTAGAAAATCAACAAATCGCATCTCCCGATTTACTTACGTTTTCTCGCTTCTGAAACGAGCTCCGCAGCCTTTTTTTCAGCAGCCAATAACTGTTGGATACCTTGGGATTGTGAAGCCATTTTATCTGTCAGGAATTACTAATGCTTACGGCTTCAGGAAAACAGAAAACATAAATTTTTAGAAACATTCATTCGCTAAAACCAGCAGCGCAGCAGGCTTGCGGAACGTGACCTATTGGGGAGCCTCGTATTCAGTATCCAGCCTCGAATGAAATTCAATGAACAGGAAGTGGCAGGATAGGTGACTTTCGTAGATAGCATGCGCGAAGTTTGTGTCTTGGCAACTGTCCGCCATTATGAAAGCCGCTACCCTGGTTACAATTTTTGCGCGAAATTTAAACTTTGTTATGGTTCACAGCAAAGTTGCGAGCTGCATGTCTACTTCTCTTGGGAATTATTTTTGTTTATGTGGAAAAACTTGTCATCAAAACAGTTTTTTTAAAAACTATTCCAGTTCTCAGAAGACATGCTTTTTCGTGTTGTAATAATTGTTTTTCTGCTGCTGTCAATTTTTTTGGAAACTCTGCTTTGTGGAAAAATTAGCGGGAAATACAGAAGTAAGTCTGGGTGCTGCATATGTGGAATTAAGTCGCAGAAAGGAAGGCCATTTGCTACTTCAGCACCGTACAAGAATCACTTGGCATTTACATTCTGCTTGGCAGATGAAAACTTCAATGCAGACGGTGAATTGTGTTCTTCTTGTGTCTCTGCTGTACTGCGCTGGAGAAGGACTAATGGCGAAACTACAGCACCTCAGGTAGGCCCAATGCAAGCTTGTTTATTAGCACTCTATAGCTTTTGCAGACTAAACATTAGTCTCTTTAAAGTAATGAAAGACCTCTAGCTATGTCGTTTATTATATTTTTGGCTTATCATTTTGTTAGAGGTTAGTATTTCTTCCCTTTAGGCTACGGTATTCTTCTATTTTCCTTTTTGACAATTCCTAATTTTGTAGAATAATATAGTATAGGAGTGAGAGAAAAATGACCAAAATAACTAAAACAAGAAAATTAAATAACAAAAATTATAATAGTAATAATAATATTAATAAGAATAAAAAATAATAGCAATAAAAATAATATTAATTTGAAAAAAAAGGTGATGTTGGCCTGAACCCAAAACTTCGCGGTGAGAGGCGTCAGAGCTAACTGCTCCGCCTATAAGGCAATGTAAGTCACGAGGCAAAAGTTGTATATATAATTAAATTTTCAAGAGCCACCATCGTACAAAGACTACTCTTTTAAAAAGTTTCATTTATCATTAGGCCTATACGTTTTCAATCATTGAGCCTTTCTCAAATATCATCAATTTCCTCCCCATCAATTTACCATTACAAAGCCCACTTTATTCACTCTCTTTGAATTTCAGTATCCTAACCGCTTCAGAAGAAATCATTCTCAGCATGACCAAAGCCATCCGACTCAAGCTTCAAGGGCCTCAAGACGTTGGGATGCAAGAGTAATGGGCAGGAGACGACGGCATCATCCACTGATGGACTTGACAAATAATTTAGATAGCGAAGAAGAAGACAGGACTGAAATTCCAGTGGCAGAAAATTCAATTTTGGGTTCTTTTAGTGATGAGCAAGACGACAGTGTCATATCCAACCAAAGTGAAATGAGTCAGGGTGAAGTCTTGGGTTCCCCATCACCAGCTTCCGAAAGTAATAGCGACCAAGCTTTCAACAATCTTCCATCTCTACAAAGTGACTTTGGATAAGTATTTCAGTTACCAGATCAATCAGTGATATTGCCACCTGGCATGCTTGAGAACATTGAGACGCAAATGAGACAATTACGAAAAAGTAGGTTTGATGACTTTTTTCTTTTAAACTTTTCTTATTCTCTTGAATGATGATTTTCAGCGAAGCTTTCTATTTTAATGAAAGCGCACCAGAAGCAGATGTGTCTCTGTACCCAGAAAATAGAAAGACTAACCTTCATAATGCTACCGTTGTGAGCATCCAAAGAATTTTTGGATATTTTTGGATATTTTTTTTTATAGCTAATTTTTAAGTGCTAGGGACTAGAAGGATTTCTCTTTATGCTTTCCTACCACACACTTCACTGTAGCTACAATTCAACTAGCTACTGTACAGTACAATTATTCTTCATTAATCTTCATTCCTCACTTATACACAAATGCGCGTTAAAAAAACGGGGTAATTTATGGAGATCAGATTGATGTTTCGTTATCTTACTTATTAAAAATTTTTTTTTAATTCTTTAAACAGGAACTGACATAAAAGATGAATTAATTAAAGTCAAAAATGCAATGATGCAGTACTTCAGAACTGCAAACCCCATCTTTGACCCGGATCTATTGGAACAATTTTGTGTTCAGAATGGTGCAACGACCATCTGCCGCAATCTATTTGATGCTGTAGATAATGCGAGACGTGAATCTGCTAGTCGCATTGATTTAAGCAAACGTATTGCTGTTGCAGCATTGTACAACTTATGCTATGGTCTGTGCCAAAGATGCAACTTCCTTCAAAAGTCAAATACATTGTTTATGATAACCAACAATGCAAACAAAGAATCTTTAAATACAGAAAGATTCTTAGGTAATTCGTGCTCATCAAGAACTGGACACCGTTTATTGTGTAATGCAGCAGAAAATAGTCAATCGATATCTGAGGCTGCAATTATCCAGGCACTTAGGGGTGAACATTTAGTCATTGCTACGATTGACGATTACACCAGCGTCCATACCCACAGAAGACCGACAACTGAGAAAGCATCACGAGCGGTTAACATGTGCACAATCGTATTTAGTGTTTTTAGTAACATATCTGCTGTTAGATGGAGGGATGCCTCGGAAATTCATGACCCTAACATAATAGGTAATTCTGTGCATGAAATTCTTTTCTGTCAAGACAACATGCAACGTATTTGCAGAACTTATGCCAATACTATGCCAAGTTGGTTGCGCTCGTCATTCTTCGATGCTGCTATGATTAGAAATAGATTGGATGCTCACGAATATTGTCAGTCTAAAGAAGCACAAACACTGAGGTCTTTCGAGAATGTCTATTTACTAGAATTTCAAGAGCTTCAGCTTAAAAACAGACAAGGCTTCGAAACAGCTTTAGGTTGGATTTTGGGCAGCAAGCTGAAGGAATATCTTTCAAAATTTTGCATCTTTCTTCCTGGTGATCACCCTGCACAATTTTATTCAAGACGAATTGTATACGAACAGTCTTTCACGAATGACAATGCAGCCGAAAGTATCAACATTGATGAGGCATCGAATCGTGAACCACCCAAGAAGAGCTTGCCTCCTTCACCAGTTCAAGGCCTAATTCCAATGATTGGCCCCCTACACATCTCACTGAACGCACAAGAAGATGTAATGCTTGTCTTCCATGATTTTTTTAAGTTCATCTACGAAGAAGTTTTTCCAGGCAGTATACTCGCTGACAAACCGGCACCATGGAGAACTTCGATGGTTTTTGAGACGATTTATGGTGGCTGGCTAATGATCCGAGACAAAACATATCAAATATTTCAGTATTGTAAAACAGCAGAATTCAGTGCACTGATTTGTTTGCTGGATAACTATTTGCCTCTGGTACTTTCTATTTATGCAGTGACTTTTAAAAGAGGGAATTTTACAGAGTTTAGAAATGCTGTTATCAGAGTCTGGACTATGTTCCTGTGTTTTCGACGTAAACACTATAATAAATCTCCATTGATTTGGCTATCACAAGTTGTTTACTGGGAAGCAAACAATCCCGTGTTGTTCCATACATATTTTAAAAATCTCGGGGCCGTCGATGAATACAGGGTTGAAAACACTCACTCGGTGATCAGAAGACATACCAACTCTTCAGATTCTCCTGAGTCTCTGTCGGCTAAGGCGAAGGCAATCTTTGCATCAAAACGTGAGCTTTCCAACTTCAAAGCAATATTTACTCCACCAAAGAACTACACATTCTCCAGAAACCAGCTGAAGTTCCTGAAAATAAAAAATGCAGAGAAAATCGTCAAAGCTCTAAGTTGTATCTGTCAATCTGATGGCCAACCCACTGAATCAACAAAAAAGAGCTCACCTTTTTCAGGCCTGAATATGAAAATGCTGCCAATTGGATATCACTGCTCTAGGAAGCCAAATGAGAGTTTTTCTGTGATTTTCCTGGCTGTAGTGATCCAAAAGATCAAGAAGGCTTCTTCATATTTAGAGGATGTGGTCATTCTTTCCATGAAAGATGCAGCTCTCAGTCTTCCAGCTGTCCGATATGCAGGTCCCATTTGTCCGCTGAATTTACGAAGCTGACCAAAGCAATAAAATTGGGAGTTTACGGTGGGGATCAGACCGACGATAATAATTGCCAAAGTGAACTAAATAAAGAATCTGCAATTCAGTTGCCAGAAGAAATCGACGACGAAAAGTTAAACGAAGAGAAGGCAAAATTAGAGAACGAAATTGGCTTGTTGTCACCTCCAACACCAGGTTTCACAAGATCGCCTGCCAAAATTGCATCTGCAGAGATTGTGAGGCACTGCAGAACATGCAAGCACGAACTGCAAGGGCATAAAAGACCAAAGAATTTGCCAGTGACATGTCATATGTGTCCAGACGGTCTTTGTTCGAAAAATGGCAAGAAGATGCCTTGTGTCTGCCCAAAACACCTTCCCTCTACCCTCCAAATGGGGTCTAAAGATGAAGAAGAAGTTGTAAAGTATACAATCTTGAGCCATTTACCAATCACAGAGTATAAAATCGAGATTGCTCAATGTGAAAGCCCTTCCTCTTCAAACGCAAGTGTTATCATATCAGCACTTATCTGCAAAAAGATGCTACAAAGAGAAGTTAACATCGACGAGCATCAGGCTCTGGTCAAATTCTTCAACGATATGGTAACAGATGGTCGGGACCTTTACCAAATTTCAGCAAATATTCTTAAACCTTCAAAAGAGGCTTCTGAAGACATACCATTGATTATGCAGCTGGTTAACATTGTAAATAATTCTATACTGGCTCATGAAATGTCACTCCTTAATTTCATGTCGTCTGGTTTCGTTTCTGGAACAGCAGCGTACCTTCTTATCAAACTGGGTCCACCAAAAGATCTATGTTCATTGGAGTCAATGCAAAAAGAATATATGTCTTGGACAGCAGTAACCATTCCCAGGGACATGTTCTTCTCATGAAATGCTGCCAAACAAATCTTGCATTTGTTGTTAAAAGAATCTCGATGCTTATCAAAAAAGAATGGGGCGTCACACTGGAAAGATGTAAAGTTTATGAAATTCCAAAAGAAAATTTACCATAATTAAAGTTTATTTAAATACATACTGGTTGCAAACATTATATATGTATAGTTCGGGCTGCACTTGAGTTATAGCGATAGGGAGTTTAGTTCTGTAGTTTTGGAGTGTAGTTTCGTTTCGGAGGGTTAGGGAGTGTAGTTTCGTTTCGTTGAATTTCGTTTCTTTTACTTTCCTGGTCTAGGACATTGGAAACATATCTCCAAAATTTAACTATATAATCAAAACATAATTATTGACAAAGTATAATAAAATCAACAAGTATCATGGTGCGGTTCTTAATTAGCATCTAATTTAAGTTGTAGGATAATTTCGTTAAGTTTTAGTTTTGTTGCGTGGATAGGAATCGCACTTTCAAATCGTATGAATAAAAACTGTTTTCCTGACTTTAGGACATTGGAAACATATCTCCAAAATTTAACTATATAATCAAAACATAATTATTGACAAAATATAAGAAAATCAACAAGTATCATGGTGCGGTTTTTGATTAGCATCTAATTTAAGTTGTAGGATAATTTCGTTAAGTTTTAGTTTTGTTGCGTGGATAGGAATCGCACTTTCAAATTGTATGAATAAAAACCGTTTTCCTGACTTTGGGACATTGGAAACATATCTCCAAAATTTAACTATATAATAAAAACATAATTATTGACAAAATATAAGAAAATCAACAAGTATCATGGTGCGGTTTTTAATTAGCATCTAATTTAAGTTGTAGGATAATTTCGTTAAGTTTTAGTTTTGTTGCGTGGATAGGAATCGCACTTTCAAATCGTATGAATAAAAACTGTTTTCCTGACTTTAGGACATTGGAAACATATCTCCAAAATTTAACTATATAATCAAAACATAATTATTGACAAAATATAAGAAAATCAACAAGTATCATGGTGCGGTTTTTGATTAGCATCTAATTTAAGTTGTAGGATAATTTCGTTAAGTTTTAGTTTTGTTGCGTGGATAGGAATCGCACTTTCAAATTGTATGAATAAAAACCGTTTTCCTGACTTTAGGACATTGGAAACATATCTCCAAAATTTAACTATATAATCAAAACATAATTATTGACAAAATATAAGAAAATCAACAAGTATCATGGTGCGGTTCTTAATTAGCATCTAATTTTAGTTATAGAATAATTTCGTTCAGTTTTAGTTTTGTTGCGTGGATAGGAATCGCACTTTCAAATCGTATGAATAAAAACCGTTTTCCTGACTTTAGGACATTGGAAACATATCTCCAAAATTTAACTATATAATCAAAACATAATTATTGACAAAATATAAGAAAATCAACAAGTATCATGGTGCGGTTCTTAATTAGCATCTAATTTTAGTTGTATGATAATTTCGTTCAGTTTTAGTTTTGCTGCGATGTTAAAAATTGAAATTGTATATCTCAAAATTGGTTTGTTTTCCTGGTAGATTTAACTCAGTTAAGAGTTCTTCAAAACATTTTGTAAATACGTGAATAATTGTGATTGTTATACTTATCACAACGTCTTTGATGATTTTTGAAATTGCAGACTGGCCACGCCATTTTCATTTCTTCAACACACTCTTTATAAGAAGGCAACACTTGCAACTCAAACTTTTTCCAGAATGTATCCATTTGTTTACACCATCAAACTAACAATACTTTTGTTCTTCATACAATTGAAAGTAATTAAATTCTTATTGCGCACCGTTATTACATACACTTTATTCTGCTTTGATTTCTTTTCTGCTCCAAACTTTACGCCACGAGGTGCATCGAACACTCATCGTCAGCGCTGAATATGGCGGTGAATTTGGTCAGCGGAAGAGTTCGAAACGAAAGTCACCTATCTTGGAAGTGGCAATTGCCAAGTGAAAATGTTGTCAAGATCACAAGAGTCCAAAGTGCAAAATACAATTTATAAATTTGGCTTCTAGAAGTTTTTGAGTGCTCAAATGACGATAAAAATGGTTTAAAATCCCTCAATAAATAGCTAAGACCTATTCAAAACGCAGGCTTCAGTTGAAAATGACTTCTGTTTCAAGAGCATCAAACCAGCACACAAAAACTGGAAGATTTTTTGGATTGATGCATGAAGAAGCTGCAGGGAAATGTCTTTTGAGATGCACAGAATTTTCATTACTGATGATTTTGTTTTACATTGCCCTACATTCTACGTTACCAGAAGATCTCCTTGTGACAGTTTCATCATTTCAGGTTCCCATGTTGGTAATATTGTTCATTTTGCATCTTGCAGACCAATACAGACAGATTTCCAGATATAATAAGCTATCGTTTCGTCAAGTTCATGGACAAGGCATCATCACAGCTGTTGTTGTTGTTTACTTTTTATATTCACAACATGTCAGTTTGATATCTCAAGTATCAGCAACAACAAACGGGCCTAGTGTATTAAATGAACCTGATCTGTTACAGATATATACAAGATGTGTCATTGTAATGTCCTGTTCTGCACTTCTGATTGGCTTTTTCTATGTTTTACAAATTGACCCTACTTTTATAAGCCTTGTGATAGTATTTTCATGCTATTTTCTTCAAGATCACATGACAGAACTTAACATTATTGTACCAAGTACAACGCTGACTTTGTACATATTTCTGTTTTGGTTTCTCAATAAACTTTGTCCAAGAAGTTTCACGATTGGTGAATCATCAATCCTGTGTCAAGGAATCACTCTGCTACTTTTAGATTTTATTTTTATCATGACAGAGAAAGCTGAAATACCAATAGTTACAAAATGCAAAAACCTTGAGAAAATCGTCAACAGAAGGCAGCCGTACATGTTCGTGTCCACACTCCTTGTATCAGCATTTCTTATATCTTTGTTATTGAGCCCAGTTTTCTATTGCTTGGCTCATTATGCAAAGTCAGCAAAGGATTATGTTGTCTACAGCATTGGTTTCTATATTGGTGGCATATTGAATGTTACTGCTGTATTTCTGCCACTGGCATACCTTGCACTGCGAATGAATTTATTAACCTTCATCATTACTCAGATAAATACAACTTCAGCCTTACTTACAAGCTATTGGGTAGTTATGCTTGCACTGTCAGTTGGTATTGTTATATGGCATACAGACTATAATAAAGAATCTAAAATTGTTCCAAATATTATTATAAGGAAGTCTTTCCATTTCATTGGAGTTTTTATTTTTGCACCAGGCATATACTTGAATCCAGACTGGGTAAAGATTGCTTCATCCATTGCAGTGGTAATTCTTATCATTTTAGAGCTCATGAGAATCTTCAATATATACCCATTCAGTAATTTTCTTGACAAATATATGTGCTCATTTGTTGATGATAGAGACAAAGGCTTTGTGATCTTAACTCATATTTATCTGTTGCTTGGCTTCAGTGTACCAGTCTGGATCTTCCCATTTCATTCAACATCAGCAACCCATTGCCTTGTTCCATATGCTGGAGTAATTTCACTTGGTTTTGGTGATGCATTTGCTTCCATTTTTGGGACTGTTTATGGGACAGTAAATCTACCAGGAAGTAAAAAGACAGTAATTGGAACAATCGCATGTATCAGCAGTCAGCTGCTTGCTTCAGTTCTCATACTTGTTTTATACAGCTGCAATGCCTCATTATTACACACTATTTATTTGTTTTTAGGTGTTGTTTTTGTCGCTGCTGTTGAAGCAGTAACATCTCAAATTGATAATCTCATATTGCCTTTAATCCTGTATGGAATTCTTGTTATGTCTGCCACTTATGGCTAGTAACAGTTTGAAAATGAATTGCAGAAGTCTGTGATTATAGTTATTTTTCAATGAAGGTAAAAGCTCAATTTGATGATCTTCTGTACATATACGCGGTCATGCCTCTCAATTAGCATTCTTTTTAGAGCTTTAAAAACTCATCAAGAAGGGAGCATTAAAAAAATTTGGATACTCTACATTCAAGCTTTTCCAGATGCAGACAATAAATGCCATAGAGCAGAAACGAGATGTGATTTTTGTTCAGCCCACCTCATGGGGAAAAAATATATGTTTTGAAGTAGCTGCACTTACAGAAAAGAAAGAAATGGCTGGTGCTATGTGCTCCACTGTGTCATTTTGTCATTGACAGCTAGTCAGGTGTGTATCTCTGCTTTGGGTTGAATAGTTTTGGCTAGTTAGTGTAAAACTCCGATGATTACATTTTGATAAAGTCTCATTCTTCAAGTAATACCAAACCAGCAAACAATGAAAGAGTTTTTATGGGGAAATAGTCAGGATGGGGACAAAGTCGATAACCAACTAGCTTTAGCGTACACACTGATAGCGAGAAATTGCAGAAGAAAAACGACAACTTTTATTTTCGAACAAGACATGTTTCGGATTACTCAATCCATCTTCAGTTAATGAGAAATTAAAATAAAAACGTTGAATTTATTACAAAGCTAGGTAACAATAATAATTTAAAGAGGCAAAAGGGAAAAGATCTAAAAAACCTAATTACAATTAAAGTGTAAAAAACAAAGAAAAACAAAGAAAAACAAAAAACGCCGAAACTATTATACTAAAGTCAAATTATAATGGTAAAGCTGCCTATTGAGAGAGGGCTTCTCCCAAGATATGTGTAAGGCTTCCTTGATTTTTAATTGAAAAGACGTATTTTTAATTAAGGATTCTGTGCCCAAATGCCTCAGATCTCGTGTAGTTTACAAATTTTCTTGTGCCGGATGCAGTAACGCATCTTATGTCGGGGAAACTAGCCGCCATCTTTCTACACGGATCCGTGAGCATTTGGTCACAGATAAGAATTCACACATTCTTAAACATTTTAAGGACTCTCCTGGTTGTCGTGAATTTTGCTCTGAGGACTCTTTTACAGTTCTGGATACCGCCCACACGTCTTTTCAATTAAAAATCAAGGAAGCCTTACACATATCTTGGGAGAAGCCTCTCTCAATAGGCAGCTTTACCATTATAATTTGACTTTAGTATAATAGTTTCGGCGTTTTTGTTTTTCTTTGTTTTTCTTTGTTTTTTACACTTTAATTGTAATTAGGTTTTTTAGATCTTTTCCCTTTTGCCTCTTTAAATTATTATTGTTACCTAGCTTTGTAATAAATTCAACGTTTTTATTTTAATTTCTCATTAACTGAAGATGGATTGAGTAATCCGAAACATGTCTTGTTCGAAAATAAAAGTTGTCGTTTTTCTTCTGCAATTTCTCGCAAATGCGCTGTTAAACAGAAACTACACTGATAGCGACACTCACAGCATTTTATGAAAGAGATCTCAAAAGCTTATGGGAGCTTATGCGAGGACTACCTCAGCCGGCCTGTTTACACACGCGACTCTAATTGATTGAACAAAAATTTGAACAGATATTTGAAAACTCAAATTCACTAGAAGAAACGCCAACAAGGACATCAATACATAGTGTGATTCCTTGAGATCAGTTGCTTAGGATGTTGTGGGTACTATCTCTTGGTACTGTTCTTTAAAGCTGCATAGCAGCTTTCCAGGTATTAGCTAAAAGGAATCAACAACGATCACTGGAGTGTCCAAAGCGAAACTGGTTAGTTGGATTCAAGGAATGAAACAAAACTTGCTGGCAGAACCAGATATCCAACCTCATCTTTACAGAAATATTTCCGCAATGCCAGGTAATAGCTGAATGAGAATCAACAAAAGGAGCCGAGCCCGGGAACGCTTTCTCAGACGGGCAATGAGACTTGTATATGTAAAGCTGAGAGCAATGGGAATTAGATTTGTTGAGAAGCCACCACCAGTTATTGTAAGAAGCCCGTTAACAAACACATTGCAGCTGCGGGTTGTACCACACCTGGAAAAAGATTAAAAGGCCAGCAGTGGATTGCACTATCTGCCAGTTATAAGCAACATGTTGGCAGAAATAGAAATGGCAGGAAATTTCGTTAAAAGATACGAGTTTCCTGGCTATTTTTGAACCAATGTCCTCTTCTATACCTCAGATTTTTCAAAGGAAAGATTTGCAGCAAAATCTGGAACTCATGAGTAACGACAATCAACTTTCAAAGTCTTCAAGCCAAACACAACCTCAGACAGTCATTCTGGATGGAAAAGAAAACACGCTGTTCATCAGGCGATCATTCTGCGAAGGAGTCAATACTTGTAACAATGGCGGTTGCAGCGGATATTTCGTCTTTGTCTCAAGCACGCAAAAATTGAACAGACGTCTCGCACATCACTACAACAGGTCACTAAAAGCAACTGGAAATTGCCAGCCCAATTTATACAAATATTGCCTGTCGAAGACGACGAGAGAAGATAGATTAGTAAAAGGGGCTTTGACGTCATGGTCTAATCCAGCTGGCTTGTGGTGTCAGAAGCTTAGCAAGGACGGGGTTCGAGCCCCAGCCACAGCAGCGTCACAGCCAGGATCAACGCAGGTTTCCAGACAACGGGCGCTAAAAACACCATTTCAAATTCACCTTCACCTACTGGAGAAATTGAGCCAACAATTGAGAAATATAGCAAGAAAATACCTCCAAAAGTGAAGAAAGGTCTTGGCATGCCATATTTCCTGGGAAGCAAAGTATTGCTGCAGTCCATATAGAAAGAATACGAAAAAGAATGATGGTCGTACTGACGGAAAAGCATGATAGTTGTCAATCGTATGGGAATGCAATGGTCATGATAGCAGACATCCAGAAGATAGAGGAGAAGATCGACGGGTTGCAAGATGAGTAGACCAGCCATTGACAAAGAGACTTGGTCGATGCTCAATTTATCTAAATATACGTTTAATGAAAAGACTTGTGTTGTGCTTTTAATCTAGTTTTATACATTGTATTAAGGCACTTCAAGAACGAAGAACGAAACTTGTGGACGGGTTTGTGAAGTTG
>JACTAT010000133.1:18428-148348 GCA_014526335.1 Chrysaora quinquecirrha | reverse complement strand
TCAAGCCAATTGATTTCCATTACTGAAAGACGATAGCCTACAAATACGTTGCACAGACTCCTGGCATACCAAGTTATATATCTCCGTCAATTGCCGTGAGTCTTTTTGGTTGATTTTTTAAATTAGCACGAAATGATTCACAAGTAATCCATGTAGACTATGGGCTGTCATATTTGCAAAAATCGTTGAACGAAATTGGAATGTGTGAACCGTGCTGTATGAGTACTGAAAAAGCTTTATCAAGCCCCCGGGGGCTAACTATATTTTGTAAGTTTTACAGGGGGACTTATTAAAGGAGGACTTGTAAGAGAAAAATTATTACATTCTTGTACATATTCATCTTTACATTAGTCAAGACTGGGCCAGGCATCAATACTGCCTGGAGCCATTCAACAAATGAACGATGAAGAACTTTTACGTACGGACAAATTTAGAAAATCATTTGTTTTTTTTTTGTATAGATCGGTCAAGTGGCTTATAGCCAAATAACGGCCGTTACCGGTTACAGTTACAGTTACAGTTAAGACAGATTTTACGGACAAAGATTTTGCTTCTTGTGCCAGTAAGTCAAATACTCAGGCGGTTCATTAATAGCTATACGTATGTAACAGTATGGCATATCCATGTCTTAGAAATAGTACAAAGAATTCAGAATTATATATTTTTCAAATTTCATTTTGAGAGAGTGCAAAATTCATGATTTTGATCAAACCTTATTGATAAAGACGATTCATACATTCCAGATTTTGTCTAATGATTCTTACACCCGATAGTAAAGAATTATATTTTAACATTTGTTTTTCAATATTTAGTTGATGAATGATGATAAATTTTAAATTGTTGACGTTGAGTTGAATCTTGTGGGTTATGTAACTGAAATTGCGTCTATTTCTTGTGTAAATCTGACATTTTGTTGCGGTTGGGGTGCTGGGGCAGAAGAATCTATTTAAGTTGCAATAAATTTTAGGATGCCAAATAATATTTCTTCCCATGTGCTTTCAGGAAAAGAAAGCATGCTCTTCCTTCTCGGCATGCTCTGATAAGGCTGGTACAAAGTTCGAAATCTATCCTAGAAGAAGATAAACTGAATATTGATGGGTTTATCAAAAGCCTTTCATTTAGAAATTCATTAATCGCAAAATTAAATGCTTACCGTGTTAGTATAAGCTCGATTAAACGATTACAATGCCACATTGCAAACAGGAAATAAATGGTCAAAGTCGAAGGATATTTTTGTTCACCGGGAGCCCTAGATCAAGGTGCACCTCAGGGTTCGATTTCCGGACCCCTTCTCTTTAACCATTTCACAAATGACCTCTTTTTGTTACACTTTTTTATAAGAATACAGTCTATAAGAATTTTCAGGCTCAAAATTGCCAAAGAACAATGGAAATTTAAGAATAATAATGGAAAAGTTCAAGCCTTGGCAAAAATTAGGATATTTTTATAAACAAGGGTGTATATACAAAGGTTCCTTGTTCAATTGTTTGGATGACAAGACAATCTCAATTTCAGCTAAAAACATCGAAGAACTTCGTAGGTTAGGTTAGCTCACATAAACACAAAGTTTATGCATTAAAATGCATTAACGTATTGCTTGAAGTACTTGGGTAAGAGGCAGCCTGAAAAATAATTCCTATGCATAACATAGTGCATCGTGTTTATTTTCATTCCTGTTCACTTTGGAAAAGCAATACAATCTTGATGGCTATACAAACGATCTAACCTACGAAGAGTTAGAGTGTTGGAGCATTCAATCGCAAATGAATTCGCCTTATCTACTTTCAAGAAAGCCCGTTCGTGTTCGTAGGTCCATCCCAAAACGTTAAGATCATTTTGATGTTTGAGCTCCAGTACTATGTCACATATCTCCAAAGCTGACTTAAAATATGCCATATTCCACGTAGTTTAGAAAGTTCGCTGTTTTCATCGTATATTCTTTCAAGCAATGTCCTTGCTGTCGGATTTAATTGGTGTGGTTGTTCTGGATCCGAAAAAAGAGCCATTGTAACCTTCTATCTTGGTTTCATTCCATGTGATGTAAATTCATGCGTAAAATAAACTTCTGTTTTCAAAATTTCCTTTTAGAAGGTTTATAATCGCTGACCAAATGATTCGTCTCTGAATGAACAAAACGGGTGCATGTGCAGTGCGGACGAACAGCACTGTTGTTCGCCTTTTGCTTGACTCTTTGATGATTAAAGTTTCTGGTTTGTATCGTCTGGGGTCTGGTTTTTTTAATCATTGGTCGCAATATTTAAAGGTTGCTTCAATCATTCTTGTGATCAGAGACTTGTGATGACGAAATCCTGCCCCCTGGTGCAGAAAACGTAGTCACATGTACGTCCTACCACCACTATAATCGTATGCCTTTTTCTAAGTGTCCATGTCCATGGGCACGTACTTGTGAAATACGTCTGCATTTACCCTCACAGTCTCTCTAGACGTCTTTATAAATCCTTGGGCAAAGATGTTTTAGCTCTCTACACCTCTACAATGACCCTCCATCCTTAAAGGCAAAATTGTAGAATTTGAAAACATCGATTTTTCTTAAAAAAAAAACAAAGGCATAATTTCTGACATATCATCAATTATCCTGATTTATTCTATAATGAATTAACTATATTCTGTATATTCTATAGTCTGTATTTATTACTCTTGTTCAGCTTGGTAATTTAGATATGATTACATAACATTATAATGAACTAGCCCATGCCCGTCTCCGACCACCGCCTCAACAGGACCATCGCCTCAAGGAACTCTGCCTCAAGTACCTCTGCCTCAAGTACCTCCGCCTCAACGACCTCTGCCTCTCCAGTTAGCTCCTAATTTCTAATATTGAGTATTTTTCCTTGGTCCTAGTCCAGGGTCCCTTTTCCTAGTGACAATCCAAGTTCTGTTCCTCTATTTTTAACCAAGGTCCTTAGTGCACAATTATGTTCCTAAGTTTCAAATTAGTTAGTGTACTGCAGTTCTCTTTCTCTATGGTCTGTTCCTTAGTCCTAACATTATTAATGGTCTTCAGTCCCGTGCCTTGGTCCTGTTCTTCAGTCTTTTTATTGTTCAGATCTTCAATCCCGTTCCTTGGTCCTTCTTCTCAGTCTTGTTATTGTTCATGTTCTTTAGTCCTAAAATTATTCAGGGTCTTCTGTCCAGTTCCTTAGTCCTGTTCCTCAGCTTTGTTATTTTTCCCGTTACTTAGTCCTGAAATTAATCTTGGTCTTCAGAAGTGCTCCTTTATCCTGTTCCTTAGTCCTGAAATTACTCATTCAGTCCATTTCTTTATCCTGTTCCTTAGCCCTGAAATTACTCATTCAGTCCATTTCTTTATCCTGTTTCTTAGTCCTGAAATTACTCAATCAGTCCCATTCCTTTATCCTGTTCTTTAGTCCTGAAATTTATCATGGTCTTCAGTCCCGTTCATTTATCCTGTTCCTTAGTCCAGAAATTACCCATGGTCTTCAGTTCCATTCTTTTATCCTGTTCCTTAGTCCTGAAATTACTCATGGTCTTCAGTCCGATTCCTTTATCCTGTTCCTTAGTCCTGAAATTATGGACCCCACCAATAAGAACCTCATCCTTGAAGGCATCATGCATTGAAGTGGCTTTATTTGTTGTTAATATTAATCAGAATGTTCATCAGAATCTTCATCTCAAACCTTGATCTTGATCTTAATCTTAATATTGGCTTCAGGCGTAATCTTGGTCTTAAACTTTAATTGAATCTAAATCTTGATCTTGATTTTGATTTTAATTTTAAAATTAATCTTAACTTAATTTTGAACTTGAACTTGATGGTAATATTAGTAGCTATCAGTTGTAGTATTCGTGTTATTGTTAACTTAATCTCAATCTTAATCTTAATTTTAATATTAATTTTATTCTAAATTTTAATCTAAGCCTTAATCTTAATCTAAATCGTTTCTTAATCTTAAAGTGGAACTGAATCTTGAACTTATAATCAATCTAAATCTTCTTCCAATTGGTAAGATTCAGTCTTAATTTGAAACTGAAATCTACAGTTGAGTAAAGCTTTATATTCAGATTGAAACGAAAGTTGAAACGGAAATTGAAATTGACAAAAAATTGAAACTAAAATTAAAATTGCAATTAAAATTGCAGTCAAAATAAGATAAAAATCAAAAATTGAAATTGAAATTGAAATTGAAATTGAAATTGAAATTGAAATTGAAATTGAAATTGAAATTGAAATTGAAATTGAAATTGAAATTGAAATTGAAATTGAAATTGAAATTGAAATTGAAATTGAAATTGAAATTGAAATTGAAATTGAAATTGAAATTGAAATTTAAATTTAAATTTAAATTTGAATTAGAATTTCAATAGAAATCACACTGAAAGTTATGATAAAAACTACAATTAAAATTAAGTACCTAAAATTAAGTATTAACACAAAAATCATAAGAATTGCCTGTAGGCAGGATTCAAACTCCGGCCATGCGATGTGCTGTACAGGACCACTCGGCTAGATGAGATAATCTTCTTCTGGTCACAATATTCATGGAAAAGCCTTTTATAAAAAACGTTAGAAATAATGTCAAACGAATCTTGAAATTATTCTAAAAGCAAAGTCTAGTTACGAGACGTCTCCTCAGCCTTTGAAAACATTTCCACCAAGAAAATCGCGGGAATAAAAAAGTTTGATAGGAAAAGATTCTCTGCTGAGGGGAGTGGAACTCTGCCTACAGAATTGTAGCTTAGCGACTGTGGTACTATGCCTTGATAGAATTCAGTGATAATCTTGGTATAGAAAACAATCGGGGATTGTTCAAATAGGCAGCAATGACGCACATCATAGAAGGGTTAACTGCACAGACTGCAGCAGATAGAGGGAAAAGCAAAGATGATTGCTCACCTACCCCACGGGCGGCCGAATTGTGGTAAATCGCATCTCAGAAGCTCGCACAACCCGCTCAAACAAATCTATACAAATTTGCGCGAATCCATTTTGCATTTTAGTATATAAGATTTTCAGAAGTCCCGAAAATCCTAAAGACTTAAGGCTTTTCTTTCTCTTCGGTTAAACCTCCAAGTATCTGACATGGACTTTGCCAACAGTTGCAGCATTGCTTCGCAGCCTCCTGACCCCTCTTTTCATGAAATTTTTGTATTATTTATACACGATTTCACAGCAATAGGGAACAACATCGAAAATATTATAACTATCCAGCAAATGAGGACTTCATAGTTGTTGCCAAAAGCACTAAAACTTTGAATTTCATATATTGATCTGAAATTCAAACATTCTATGTAACACTTGGATTCCTTGAATTCAACATTGCTAAAAGTCTTCTGTATTTCTCAAAGCTGTTGCACATATACATTTCATAAACATTCTTTGATATGCAGTATACCGTTCGATCATTCGTCTATTGGGATGGCGTTGCTATTTTTCTTTCAGATTCTTTAGCAGTTCCATTCTAAACCTTCCTACTACCCCCCTGCAATTTCAAACCAGACATTGAATAGTTGTCTAACAACACTCTTTTTGAAGTCAAGTTGGAAATTGTGATAAGTGTGAGAATAATATTGATGTCAATGTGCTAGTTTGTCATGCCAATGTTTCTGGAGCAAATGATAGAAATATTGAAATCCAAAATGGAAAACATACTCATTTAAATCCCGGTGGTAATGTAAACAATGGTGAATTAAATAGAAATGAAAAACAAAAATGTATTAACTCGGAAGATATTCGTGAGAACAAATTTTACATGAAAAGCCATCTAAAAATGCACGCTGGAGCTCGTAAAATACGTAGACCAAATGAATCTGGAACGACAAAAGCATTCGATCAGTTATTTCATATGTCAGTAAATGAAAAAACTACAGAAGGTTGTCAACTCCAATGTAATATTTGTAGGAAAGGATCTATTGAGTCTTCTGACCTTCAAACACAACAGTAAACACATGTAGATAAGTATGAATGTAACGTTTGTGGGAAAACATTCGATCAATCTAAGCATCTTAAACTTCATCAGCGAACTCATACAGGAGAAAAACGATATAAATGTGACGTTTGCGGAAAGGAATGTCGTCAGTCAAGTAATCTTATGACACATAAAAACATAGGGGCCCTATGGGCGTGTTCGAAGAACGACTCTGGTTGAATATAGCTATTTCGGTCAAATGATGAAAGATGTTAATCGGTATGCACAACAATGTCGATAATGATTATCATGATAATGGTGGTGGTTATGATGATGATGTTGATGACCACGATGATTATGATGCTTGTTGGTAGGGGTGATTGTGGTGCTAGTATGGATGTAGTGGTGGTGGTAGAGGTGGTTGTGGTGCTGAAGGTAGGGGTGCTTGTGATGGTTGTGATAGGGATGATCGTGGTGATGATTGTAGGGGGGTTGTGGTGGTGGTGATAGGGGTGGTCGAGGTGATGGTTGTAGGGGTGGTTGTGGTGGTGGTGATAAGGGGCGTGGTGGTTTTGATAGCGGTGATCGTGGTGATGGTTGTAGGGGTGGCTGTGGTGGTGGTTTTAGGGGGCTGGTGGTGGTGATAAGGGTGGTGGTGGTGATGGTTTTAGGGTGGTTGTGGTGGTGGTGATAGGGGTGGTGGTGGTGATGGTTGTAGGGGTGATTGTGGTGGTGGTGAGTTCCTTTAGATCTTGCCGCAGCCACACCATCAATGATAGTGATGGTAATCATGATGATGATGATGATAATGATGATGGTGATTATTATTATTATTATTATTATTATGACGATTTTTATGGTGAGGATGATAATAATGAAGATTTGTTTTGAAAACTGGTTTGAAATTGCCGCTCTTTGCCAAGACTCTTTGATTAATGTTGAGAATGCGTGAAATGTCATTTACCAATCCAAGGTGGCAATTTGCCAGTTTCAAATGGTAAACAGCCATGAGTCAGATGCAATCAAGCTAGAACTAACCGCAAATTGCGCATAAATGGCCGAGACAATGGCCCTAATGGCATTCTTGAGATGCTTATACTATTGTTACACGTTTTCCATTGTTCAAGCGTTGGTTAGTCAGTGAGTATAGATGCGTTTTCTTGCCAAAACGTAACATAAGATAAACCACAAATATGAGGAAATAACATTTGAAGTCGCCGTAAGTGCTGCCATTAGTGGGGCATCATTCAAAATGCAACTGCTCGCCAAAAACATCAATTAGTGTCAACTGACAGTGAGGCGCTGTGGAATAATTCGCTTGTTTATTGGACTTTGGTATCGTTGTGAGTTCGATCCACGATACAGGAACATTCCAACATCAAGATTTTCGTAAATGAAAAATTGACACTATGAATTTCTCGTTAATATGCCGATGAAAATCAGGGCGGAAATTGCAGGGGGCTCGCTCGGGCTTCGAAAAAATGTCTGCTATAATATTAAAAAATGTTGGTAAAATTTACTCAGATTTTAATTTTGATTTTCAAATATTGTCATTTAATTATTGATTGGGTTGTTGTTGTCACATTATATAAGTCCTCTTGGGGCCTTCTTACGTGTGTAACATTTTCATGTTAAAAGAGGAGGAGATGGTGGCGCAGTAGAAATTGTTGCCAAGTTTAGAAGATTTTTTTTCAAAATAGTATGTGGTTTCGAGAATCAGCTGAATACCAATGACTCAAAGTTGGTAATCAATCCTACTAATTGCTATTAATTATCGAATATACATGGTCATCTGAATAAACGTAACTACAGAATTTCTATTTTCGATTCAAAGTTTTGGGATTCTTCCAGGAAAGGTTCATCTGATCATCAATGTCATCATTCGCATTATCATCATAATGGATCACCATCACCATCATCATCATCACCATCACCAGTCATCGTTTTCAACATGATCATCATTGTTTAAGAAGATGATGATCGTGTTGAAGACGATGATGATCATGCTGAAGACGGTGATCATCATTGTCGTCTTCAACATGACCACGTATCATCATCATCCTTATCATCATTATCGTTATCATCATCATCATCATCATCGTCATCGCCATCAACAGAATCATCATTCTCATCATTTTTGTCTTGTTCTTCGTCATCTTCGTCATTATTATCATCATCTTCATCGTTATTATCATCATCATCAGCGTCCTTCGGACATTGCTACAGCGTTGCTATTTTATTGTCAAGTCATCTCATCTTACAAGTCATGAAAGAGTTCATACGGGAAAAATGCCTCATGCGTGTGACATTTGTCAAAAAGAGTTCAGTACGCATTATTTGTAATGGGGTCAAGTTTTTAGTTATTAAAGTTATTTCTCAAAGTACGTAATTGAAAGTGAGTAGCAATCATCGCTCTATAGAAACGTTAATGTATTCGGTACCAAATTGTCTGGAACACAAATGGACGTAGAAAGGTACCATTTGGGTGTCCATTAGCGCTTCTATTGCCCATTTCGTTCAAAGATTCCGAAGTGTCAGTCAAAGTTAAGTAATCACGTGTTTTTTGTAGAAAATAATAAGAATAATAATAATAATAATAATTCTGATTCATGACAACATATTAGTTACAGTAAGTGACTACATACGTTGACATATGCCCCAGAAGAAGCAAAGCTTATCGAGTCTGGGGCGCTTACTTACATACTAAGTTAAAACAATTAATACAGATTGAACACAAAATGTTTAATTCAAAATAAATTTAAAAAAGAAAAAGCAAGTCCAAATATTAAAATATCTAATTAACTAAAGATAACAGCTAATAAGCAAATAAATGGTTTGAAAGCATCTTGTAGAGAGAGAGAGAGAGTTGAACAAGGTACAATGGCAGTAACCCTCGGGTTACCTCGCCGTACCCGCCTCTTAGGCCTAGAGGTTATTTGTGGAAGAATTAAAAACACATAAAATACTTCATGCTGGAGAAAGACAACATGCATGCGATATATGTGGAAAAAATACAATATTTTAAGTAGTCTAAAAATGCATCAAAGAAACCACAGTTTGAAACAATTTAAATGTGATGTTTGTGGGAAGGCATTTCATCAGTCATGTCATCTTAAAAGACACCAGCAGAGTCATTTAGAAGGAAGACCACATATCTGTGATGTTTGTGGAAAAGGGTTTAAGCAACGTCGTTATCTAGAAAGGCATAAAAACAATTCATGAAGGAAAATGACGATATGCATGTGATTTATGTGGAAAAAGATACAGTATATTATGTGATCTAAAATGAATCAGTGTGTAGTTTGTGGAAAGGAATTTCTTGAGTCATGTCATCCTGAAAGACACCAGCAGACTCATTCAGAAAGACCACTTATATCTGGGATTATAAAAGGGTTTAAGCAACTTCGTTTTTTCAAAAGACATAACAAATTGACAGTATGTATCATATTTATGCGGAAAAAATACAATATATCAAGCTGTCTAAAAATTCGCCAAAGAATCTACCATTCATCGCATGCACAAGAGACAAAATTTTAATGCTGATTTTTTGAAATGGAATTTCCTCAGTTCACTCGTCTTAAGACCCCATATCTGTAATGATCTTAAAAGTCATTAACAGACTCACAGAGGAGAGAGAAACCATAAAAGGTGTATTCGTGGAAAAAGATTTAATCTATTATCGATGGATGGAACCAAAAATGCAACAGCGAGCTCGTGCATTATAGAGAACCCACATGCTTGAAAATTAAGATTTAATTGTACCATGTCATATGTCTAAAAGCACGTTGGAGAATTCAAACGTCCTTTCAAATAATTCATTTTCCTTTAGAAAAACCTCAGAAATCCATCTACTTTTCATTATTTCTATTTTCTAGTTTCTACCGCAGGTTTTTCCCACACACACGCCCGAAATCCCTACTGTACGTTATAGGCAGAAATCCCTACCTGCGTCAAACCTTATTCTTCATATTTAATAATGAACTGCCGTTTTCTTGTAATAGCATTGCGCACTGACATTACCGGGAAACAATATATCCTGACTGTAATGCCAAAAGGTTGCGCACATACAAGCCTGATGTTAGGTCTATTTTTTTAGTTTTTTTAGCCAAAATTGCACGCGTGAGATTTTTCATGTCCACGACAGACTTTTTTATGTTATTTTCTAGTACCCAGCAACATTCCATTTCTACTAGCCCTACTGCTGGCTGGTGTAGCTTTTGAGATGTCTTTCACTCAGCAGTCATTTTCGAATATTAGCGCCATGGGGGGACAGGGCGACCTCTTCCCTGGCACTGGGGGTGGTCACGCCCAGGGTTCCTTACGTCCTCAGGGGCGCAAATGAGGGGGGGGGTGTGGGGGTGTGACACCCCCCAATAATTTTTCCAACCGGTCCCAGTAGCTACTTTATAGTGATAAAGTCGGTCCCGATCTGTTTCTGAACTAAATTATTTCCATTTTCAATAGTAATAAACAGAGTTGTACCCGAAACCCAAAGAAAAATCGGTAAAAAATTGCTCTCATGCAGATCATTGAACATTGAACTTAATTCACCACGCTGTTTTGCATAGCAGGAAATAGTGATGATGTTTCCTTGAAAGAACAAATTAGCAAACAAAAGGGCCAGAGCAGCTAGGCGGGACAACTTTCGGCCAATTGCAATGTTATACCACACGATTGGCTGCTGTGGTATAAATAGTTGCGTGAGTAAAGACGACGAATGAGGAAACCAGAAATTGCACAAAATAACACAAATATAAATTACAAAAAATTAAGACACAGGATACCAATTACAGTTCAAGAAGCAGTTCGGCTTCTACGGAGAAGTTCGGCTCTATTATAACAACAATCTCGACAGTAAACACGGCTCGGCCAATTCTTCATAAATCTTCGTCAAAACTTCGGATACTCGCGGCTTCACGGCTAACTCGGCTAATATTACGACTAAATAAACGGCTAATAAAACGACAAACTTTAACGGCATATAACGGCAAGACTTCAGTGTTACGGCAAGACTAACGACAGGACACACTAACTAAAATTTACAAAGCACTCACATTTATACGTATACGAAAACACAAAGAATTATTGCATCATCTGGTGCAATGCGGGGTATTGCACCATCAACAGAAACTGAGTTAAGAATAACATATGACGTATTTGACTGGAAGAATCCATTACGTAATTGACGCGTTCAGAAATACGACTGGGGAACTTCCTGTCTCACAACAGCAACCCAATCCCTTCATGACAGTACAATGTATTGGTAGTCAATACTGCCGTTAGTCAGGAGATGCCTAGCTGTACAACAAAGACAAGTTGTGCCAGCCATTTCTGGCCTTATTTTTTTATGTTTCTGGACAATTCCGGGCGCCAGGCGACATTACAACATCGACATAAATTTTGACAAAACTTGTTGTTTCTTAGGTTTTCTTCAACAGCTAGGCTGCGCAAAAATTACATTAAAAGAGTCCTGAAACGGTCACCAGAGCGATTCTAGCAACCCAATTTTTCAAAATATTCCGGGGGAGCATGCCCCCGAACCCCCCTAGGTGGGTGCGCTTTTCGGCACACAAAGACCAATACCCTTCGGTCCCACTTCATGACACCCCCCAATAATTGTTTCGATTTGCACCCCTGTACGTCCTCAGTGGTTCTTTAACTCCCCAATTTATTATTGAGATGGGTCACATGGGGGCAAGGTTTTCCCGGCTTATGATAACCTGAGAGCTATTCTATTCTCGGCTGCCAAAGTTAAAAGGTTAAAATATCCATTCCTGAAAGACAATTCATCACAATTCTGAGTAGTGAAATTAGAGAAGTTATCCGCCCCTTAGCCAAGTTCGTTGCCGATGCGATGATGCTGAGAAAACTACAGTTGAATGCCAGTTAGCCTCCTGCATGCTCCAAACACCGCAAATTGATTAAAAAAAAGTTTGTTCTGTTGATGCCGTTTTTGGATATTTGCTGTATTAAGCTTTCCTTGTTTTCTCTTCTGATAATTTTGTACTTTTTGTATTTTTTTTTTATTTTATTTTTTTTGTTTTTAACTTAGCTGCCATACCTAACAATGTAGGTAGTGCATGTGCTTAAATGAATGAATGAGTGAATGAATATGCTTGATGTGGCCGATGTTGCGGTGTTCGCTTGCGTGGACCAGGCGTGGACCGTGGACATCGCGCGGCAAAGCAATACATTCCATTCCAATTAGTCGTCTTGTCTGGTTGGTCTGGTCATTCTTTGGGTTTCCTGCCAACTTTCAGCTTCTATAGTGCATTCTAGAAATTTAGGAGAGTTCTTAAGGGTACGTAAGTAAGCAAAGTTATTTCTTTATATACCCTCATTGCCTTGAACTTTGTGTTGTAATGACATTTTTTTTAGTAGGTTAGGCCTAATGATCTATGTCTTAAGGGGGCGGCCTAGTCTAGATAGTCCCCAGAACAAGATTCAGACTCGTCGAGGCCAAAACAAGATGTTCGAACATTTCTTAAATTATCTCTGAAATAGTGACTTTATTGCGACTGAAAGCAAATTTACCAAGTAGCTACATCTATTAGCTACAGTAAATTTCGAAACTAAATTAAAAAATTTTCTCCAGGGGGGCTATATTACAACCTTTGTCTCTGTCCCCACAAAACAATGCAACTAGCCCTCAAGAAACAGTAGCCTTCCTTGCTTGACCCCCTGGCTTGAATTTTTTCAGTTGATTGTTAATTTGCCCAGTAGCTACATCCATTAGCTAATTTTGAAACCAGATTAAAAATTTTTCTCCCCTGAGGGGGCAGGGGGGCTTGGTATTATTACAACCTTTTCTCTATCCCTACAAACCAATGTCCCTAGCCCTCAAGAAACATGTCTCTCTGATCAGGGAAGTTTTTTTAAAACAGCAGTGCATACAGGGCCACCAAAACACGACAGATCTGGGGCAGCCCTGGGTGGGAACAACTAACAATCTGTAACCTGTGACCTTAACCATTACCTGACTTTAACCTTAAGACCTTAACTTTAACCTGTTTTTAAACCTTTAGGTTTTAATCTTAACCTGACCTTCAGCTGCCCAGATATACAACATCAACTTAAAACATTGGCCACCGGATGCCTTTTTAGATCATGAGGTGCAGGGACTATTAATGATAAAACATTTAAATTCTATGGATCAAAAATATGGAATTCTCTACCCAAGGATTTATGGAATCTATCAACTTTCTCCTATTTTAAAATTAATTGGAAATCTTATTTTATAGACAAATTCAAAAATGAATCTTTCACTTATTATCATAATAAGTAAATCATAATGATGGTTTAATTGTATAATTGTATAATTTTGATTAATATTTTTATTTTTGTTTAACTTTAATTTGTAGACCAAGGTGCAAATAAGCTTTGCTTAATCCTGTTATTACATTAAAGATATTCATACACATATACAACTTGGACCTCTCTTTGAATTTGTTTTTTTTCCTTAAGAACATTAAAGATGGAAATTTTCAAAAGAAATCAACCAAACGCTTATGAAGTTGAGCGACAAAGAATTATAAGAGAGAATTATGAGTTTATCAAGAGTTGCAGTAAGCCACTTGTACTATACATTCTAGCTTTTCTGTGCAAGAACGTATTTATTGATCTCTCACTGCTTTGATATCAATGCGCTTTTGTCTATTAGTAAAATAATGCTGTTTTGGGCAATTGCTCATGATGAGTTTTAAAATAGTGCTCAACTCTATATTAACAAAAAATGATACCTTTCTTATAGCGAATCTCCACAAGATGATTTTCAGGACAATTGTTTATAGAATTTGCAGCAACACCTGAAATGAAATAACTAATATTTCCTGTGATTGGACAATTTAATTTGCTAAGTTGTTCAACCAAATGGCACTATAGAATTTTCATTTATCGAATTCCCAATTTTATTCAACTAACAGCTATATTTTTGCATTTCTGTTGTCTTTTTCATTATTT
Organism: Chrysaora quinquecirrha; assembly: GCA_014526335.1. Classification (NCBI taxonomy): domain Eukaryota; kingdom Metazoa; phylum Cnidaria; class Scyphozoa; order Semaeostomeae; family Pelagiidae; genus Chrysaora; species Chrysaora quinquecirrha. The sequence goes on along the minus strand of JACTAT010000133.1, from coordinate 134,501 downwards.
GTGGTGCTTAAAGTAGGTAGAGATTGAAAGAACTTTTTATGACCTTTGTTGTGAAAATTGTCTAGTGGAGATCAGACTTTAAAGAAATCTGGTTTGTGAAAATAAATACTGGTGACAAGTGTTTGATTTTTTCGGTGCCCAAAATTTAAAATCTCTTATAAGTTTCTACCATCAAGAAATCATTGGATGCAAGATAATTAATCTATGTTTCTTGCATTTTGTGTAGGTTTGCCAGTAACATTAACGTCAGCTGATTATGGGTGTCATCCCTCTTCTGACTCTGATGTACCATTTTTTCCTTGTCAAGTTGAGAGTAAGACAGTCACTGAAAACAAAGAACCAAATTTTGGACAGAATGACAAGGTAACCATCCATATGATTTGAATTATCCTTCTTAATAATGTGCCGTCTGTAGGTCCCCTCCAGCTGTTGGATAAAGTAAGGGTTTGTGAAATAAATAAAACTGAATTGATATGCCAAGGCCTGTTTCATACGTCGTGCTGTGCCACGCTGTACCGAGTAAATTTTGACGTATTTCAGGTGCTCGGTGTGGCACGACTAGTATCTTGTATGAAACCAATTTCGCACTCTTTTGACTGGTCGTATCCATATGGCAAAGGCCTTTTATCCATATCAACCCAGATGACATTTGAAACCAAAACAGTCACGCCGCACTTACCATTATTGAAAATGTTTACAGAATTATGAAATTCAGCAGTTTTTTTCAAAATATAGCCCCAGGAGAAGCCCTTATTGGGCTAAACAGATTGAACATTTCGAAAAAAATACATCTTATGAAATTTTTTATAACCAATTTCTGTGTAAAAGGGCAGGTACCTACCCTAAAATCCTCTTCAGTTTGAAGCGGCCACTTGTTATCTTTAAAAAAAAGGGGAACAATGGCAGAGCTTAAAAAGTGATATATAGTGAAATGGACCCACTATTGTGTGCACAGGGCTTAGAAGTGGAAGGTGATGGTGAAATGATGTGTTTTAGTGCCAGTCGCAGTCGCTCACATCTCAGAAATAGATGAACTAACGAGACTGTGACCCTGGCTGTAATGCTAGCGTGGTAAGGGGTCGAAACTGTTTTGGCCTTTTTAGGAATTAGTTTTAAAGCCCAAAGACACCTCCTGAAACAACTTTAAAGAAGTGGGTATCTTGAGAAAGTGAAACTTGAATAGGCCTCCTGTAAGTTTGGTAAAAGATTTCTTTCCTTAATTTAAAGAAAAGAACTAAAGAGACAAAGAAGAGAACATTAACAGATAAGAAAGTCAAGACCAAAAAAAAGGGAAAGATTGATCCAGTGAGACAAGCAGACAGTTCAGAAACAATTTCATTAAGGCAAACTGTCGAAATAGAATGCTTTGTTAAAAAGGAAGAATGCCGACGTTCCAAAAGAATGAAGCCAAAAGTAAAATGCGATTACACTGAGGCAGAATTTCCTGATTATTTGGATTTTTTATGTAAGTATTACTACTTTATATAGTCGCTATCTCTACCGTAGACTGCTACAAAAGCAGCAGGTTTTTCAGTAGTAACCCTTTTCACATTTAAAGATCAAAGGGCTGGCCAATTCACTCAAGGGTGCTAGGAGGCATCCCTTATTTTCTAAGTCTTTTGTTTTTTTTTAATCGTTCCCTTTTTTAATCGCGGATAAAAATCTTTACTGACTTTTTAGACTGTTAAGCTATCAAAACCGTTACCAACGGTCAGAATAATTGACAGGCGTTAATTTTTCTGTTCAGAAAAGTTGTCGGAAATTCCGGACTTCACACTACTTCGCCTGCAATCTGCAGTGTAAGAAAGATTTCAAGTCGAGGGGTATATTGGCTCTAATTCCAGGATATCCGATTTTTCTTTCAATGTGTTTCCTTCACATTTTTACTGAATAAATATATCTCTAGTTTTTGCTATTAATTTGTTCTTTAAAATAGAATTGGCTGCTTAATTACTAAACGATGCCTAAGAAGCTAGTTTTGATCGAGATAGCACCTTCCTATGACATTGATCTTTCTTCATCTTAATCCAGTCAGGTGATTTGTTATAAACTGAACTCTCTGTTAACTTAATTTTTTATTTTTTTTTATCAATGTTAAAATCGTTACAAACTTCTATCAGAAATGGACATAACGTCATCTGGTTCTGGCTACGAACGGCACTTACATTTACCTTAGTAACTCTGAAAAAAAACAAAGACAAAGCAATTTTTATTTGTTCAGAGAGTTTTTAAAGTTTTTGTCTCCGTTCACACGGGAACAATTGCTTACCGTTCCATGTTGTTCCGTTCCGAAAAATGGTATGCTCGGGAGTTGCATTCACACGGGAATGATCCAAATCGTATCATTGCATTCCATAAATTGGAACGCTTTTTAAAGTGATCCGCAAAATGGAACGATACGTAATCTTTCCGTTTCGTTCCCGTGTGAACAGCTAATTTGTCCGTTCCATAAATTGGAACGAAGATGGAACAGTGCGCAATCTTTCCCGTTTTCCTAAGTACCTGATCCATTGATATGATGGTGTAGATACGTGGCTTATAGTTCTCGTATTTGTGCATTTGTAAAACATGCAGCTGTCCCACTACGTTCAGAATCATGAACTACCTTAGCAAACTCAGCTGTCCCTTCTTTGAAGGTTGGTAAATGAGTAGCCAGATTTCTTGGAACTTGTAACTAACATTTCCTGTAATCGTTAGTAACATTTTTGTGATAAGTAGCAATGGTTAATGCCTTAAGTCGCTATTCTTCTTGTACCTGAAGCGGATGCAAAACTCGATGCTAATGCCATCAATGGATTGAAAGTTGATATCTCTGCCTCAGAGGAACTGGATATTAAAGCGTCATCAGCTGCTGATGCTGGGCTTAATTTGTTTGGCAATAATGCAATGGAACAAAAAGTAAGCCAAGTGAAAGAAGAAGGCAGTTCTGTGAACAAAAATGTTTCAAGATCTCTGAGAAGAAAGTCAGCTGTAGACTATGCTGAATTTTCTGATTATGATGATCAGCTAAGTGAGTTTCTATTCTTTTTTTCTTTCCTTCTTTGAAGATGCTGTGGCATCGTAGTGTAATTCAGCTGAGTCGTGGTGTCAGAAGCTTAGTGTGGTCAGGGTTCGAGCCCAGCCACGATAGCGGCACGGCCAGGGTCGATGTCTCGATTAGTTAACCTACTACTGAGGTCCTAGCGACTGGCGCTAAAACACCATTTCACCTTCCCCTTCACCTTTCTCGTCATATGAACAATCATAATTATCCAGTGAAGAAGGCAATTTTTCTAAGTGTAGGATTTATCTACAAAATGGTCTTTAATCTATGTAGTTTCAAGAAAACAAATAGGGATTTGGCAATTGAAAACTGATTTAGTGTTTCGAGAGAAAATGACAAGAGGAATTTTGGTCATATAAAACAGTATACTTTTGCTCTTATCTGTAAGTTAAGTTAATCTGAATTTTATTAACTCTGCTATCTAATGAAAATTGCAATTATTGTTACAAGAGATTCAAAATATAGACTCATCATTGAAAGTTTCCATCTTATGATCTTCTTCAGCAAACTAAGCAAACTCAGGTGTTTGCTGAATAAGATCATAAGATGGAAACGTTCAATGAAGAATCTACACTTTGAATCTCTTGTTTCAATATTTTATATAGATGTAGTAAGGTAGCTTTTTGTCATAGTTCAATTATTGTTTTGTTGCCTTCTTTGTTTCTTCATTTATTCAAAATTTGTTATATATTGAAATTTCCATCAGCCCAATCCAGGTTAGCTAATGGAATGTTGTTCTTGGGTTGCGTGGAATGTTACGTTATCAAGGTTAAGTCCAATAAGTGCCAAGCTTCAATTAGAAAGCATCCATTAATATAAAAGGAATACAGAAGGAAAAGTTTCAGAAGTCTGTAATCATTTTTGGAAAATTGAAAAAGCTGCTATTTTTAAGTCTTTAAGGTTTTATTTCAACTTTAAGCACGAATGTGAAAAAACGTAACATTAAATGAGCCTATGACACTAGCTCGAATCTTTATTTTAGTTTCAAATTAAGCCATTAAGGAAAGACAACAATGTCCAATTTTAATTATAAAATTTTACTTAACTCTTAGGTCAAGCTAAAGTGAAGCAAAGTACAGTTAAAAGAAACAGTCTAAAAATCAAGACGTTGACCAACAGAGGTGATAAAATTGAAACAAGAAAGCCCAACATATATTTCAAGCATAAAAGTTTACCTTCTAAAAACAAGCCGTGTGATATTTGTGGGAAACTATTTTCTTCGCTATATGATCTTAAAATACATGAGCGATGTCATACTGGAGAGAGACCGCATAAATGCAATATTTGTGGCAAGCGATTTAGTCAATCATGTAATCTTACAACACATAAAAGAATTCATACAGGGGAAAAACCTTACGCATGTGGTATATGTGGGAAAGAATTTAATCAACTAGGCAATATGCAGAGTCATCAGCCAACGCATACAGGGCAGAAACCATATGCGTGCAATGATTGCGGAAAAGTATTCAATCAATTAGCAAACTTACAATGTCATCAGCGCACACATACAGGACAGAAGCCATACTTGTGTGATATATGTGGAAAAGAATTTAAACAACTAGCAAATTTGCAAAGTCATCAGCGAACGCATACAGGGCAGAAACCATACATGTGTGATATTTGTGGAGAAAAATTCAGGCAGTTAAGTGGTTTGCAGCGTCACCAACATTCTCATGCAGGGTAGAGAAGAAACTTATAGATATCATCATAATCATTATTATCCATCATCATAATTATGTCATGTTATGTATATTATTTTATGATATATATGTTTTGTATTATATGTTTTCTATTATCGTGAATAAATCAAAACTTTGTGCAAGCAACAAGAAACTCGTATGGGATGACGAAAATTTTTGAAATATCATTTTTTGTATATATTTCATGAAGATTTATTAAACGGATTTATTAACTAGTTCAGCTAGATTTATTCAGAATTTAATGATGAAGGGGAAAAGAAACTAAAAAGCGTTATATATTGTATGTGGTAACTGGGAACCGACTGTATCAACACTGGTAATTATGAGTAGTTTGAAAACATCTTCTCTCAGGGATTGGCCAAACGATCAAGCTTCGTCGGTCAAATATTCTAAATGTGCTTGAAAGAGTGAAACAAGCTATGCTTGATCGTCTTAGAACGTCGCAAAGCATTTCTTGAAAAGCAGAAATTTTGAACAATTCTTTTGAAGAACTTAAGTGATGTTCTTCACTACAAAAGTATTATCTAAAACTCAAGTGACGTCTAAATAACTTAGAACTGCAAGTTATTTTAGGGTTTTAGAAACTTGATGAACTTGACAGGCATTAGCAGACTCATTCAAGGGAATAGCAACATTCCTGTAATGGATGCGGGAGAGCATTGGAGAAACTGCATGATCTTGAAAATCGTACCAGTAGATTCATGCAAGAGAAAAATTTCCGGAAAAGGATTTTATTGAAATAAAAGCACATACTACAGTCAGGTTTAGGAGAAAGCCCGCGTAGCTGTAATATTTGCGGAAGATGGATCTGAGAAACTGGATGGTTTGAAAGGCACTGCATATTCATGGAGGAGAAAACATTTCGATAAAGATTGAATCGATGAAGGTATCAAAAATACCAGCAGACGTGTTTAGGAGAAAAAGCGTTGTGGAAAGGGCTTAAGAAACTAGATTATCTTGAAAATCATCAGCAGATTTACGCAAGAGAAAACATTACGAAAATGATTTACATAATGGATTTAGATATCAACAAAAAATGCCAGAGACAGGCTTAGAAAACACACAGAGTTTTAATATTTGCAGAAGAGGGTTTGAGAAAGTTGATGATTTATTTCATTAAAAAACAAAGAAATAAGTCTGTATTAAATTTGACGCATTACTGACCATATAAAGTCACTGTCGCTTTTACTTTGCTTTCATGTCAGGTGAAAGGCATTAGACCAATATAACTTGAGTCACTTAAGCTTGATGCCTGTCAGATTTCAACCAATCCCGACACAATGCCTGTAAATGAATTAAATTCGACAGGACCTAAAAGCGGCCTTATAAATTGACCCTAAAACACTGATCCTTATTCCTCTTATAAGGGCCAAGAAATTTCATAATTCTGAGCGACGGTTAATGGTTAATAGAAAGCGATGGAAAAACAATAAGAAAATCATTCTATTCATAGTGGTGATTTTCTACGGGATGGGACAGTGAGATAACTACTGCAGGATATAAATAATAAAGCAGGTCTCTATGTTCTTTCAAAAAGTTTTTCCCATGGCTTTCATACTGCATGTTTCCCGATCAGTTTTCAGATTTCATTCCCCGATTCCCGTTCCGCATTTTGAACAAGTGGTAGACGTGGTACATCATTTGGACTTTTGATAGTTTGGCTTATTTGTTCTTCTGTGTTCTTTGTCTCGTTCGTTTTCGTTTGTGCTTGTGCGTCTGTTGTGGTCAACTTTTTTTTTCACAAGATCGACATTTTTACCTCAGTATATTCCCCACCAAAAGGTATGTAAATAGTTATGAAATATTCATTATTCTTTTTTGGCGACTTAGCTCCAGACAGTTCAGTTCTTCAAACACAACTGTCTGTATACACATACAGATTAGTCTATCTGCTTTAGGCCCGGTATGGCCAGTTATGGAAGTCTAGCTGTCAAATGAAATTCGAGCGAAAACTAGTGTCATGTCAATTATCAAAATTTACCTATCAAATCCTGCTTCGAAAGTTAGAGAACTAGAAAAGTATCTATAGTTCATATCGAGTGTTTTCTCAGTGCCGCCCCTTGCCTCGCATAAATATGCCAGTTAGACAACTTGTTTAACAGTTAGTCTGATTCTCCAGGAGGGAATATGCTAATTCATCGAGACGGGTTGGCGCGGAGCGCCAGAAAATGGAGTAACTAGCCAGAGAATGGAGTATTGTGTAGGCCTGCCAGAATATGGAGTAATCCTTTCATATGGCAATTTTAACCGGTTAAGCACGTCAATCATCACCATAGCAATACAATTAGCACTCATGCCGCTGTTGTCGGCATCACGGAGAGTTTGTTTTTCCTCTGCAGCCAGAAAATAGAGTAATATTTCCTTTTCACGTGAAAAACAGAAGAAATAGAAAGAAAATGTTAAGGAACTGGGCAGATTATCTTAGAAAATTTAAATACAGATGTTGTAGAGGCTTGTTGACTTCAGTTAAGGTAATTTGGGCTATGAAAAAAGCATGGCTCTTTGGCCAGAAAATGGAGTAATTTCTATAGTCCAATGAAAAAACTGAGCTAGATAAATTATCCAGAGAACGTTTATTTTGCTATGTTTGGGTAATTATTGAATTGGCATTTCATGGTCAGAAAATAGATTATTGTCAAGGCCTGCCAGAAAATGGAGTAATCCTCCGTAGGTAATCCTTTTCAAACCAGTTCTGCCCAGCAATTTTTTCCATTAAATTAAGAAACTGTTAAGAAACTTTTAGAACTAAAATTGAGCCAAAAATTACGAAACTTTTAGAACTAGGCCCCGAGCCAAGTGTCTCATAAGAAAAAAACGTGTACTGGAGTGAGGCTTTGACTACTGTAGCTTATATAAGAAAGTGTAGAAGCTAAGTTCTTTGTTCCTATACTGTATAAACATCAAACATCACTCTCAGGATCTGTTCGTTTGTAATTCTTATTAGATTATTAGCCACAGTGGTTGTTACATTTGTTTCTATATGTTAGTCACAGTATTATATCTTCTAGATATGCACTTTATATCCTATATTATATACGAATAATACCATAATACGAATGTTGCAAATTGCTTTTTTTCGCATATATTTCCTGTCTACCCAGCGAAGATGCAAAGGTCAAAATTTTGATGTAGTACGCAAAATTTCGTATTTTTTTTGGGGGGGGGGGCAAATAACTCCACACAATATAGTAGTATGCGAATTATTTGAGGAGTGTGCATAAGAAAACTCTTGTGAAATTTTATGTTATTAATTTATCAACATTAATAGCAAAACTTTGTAAAGCGGCTAGGCTGACCTCGTAAGTATGAATACAAGCTTTTACCGTATTTTCCATCAAGCTCGCTCAGTATGCCGCGGGGCCCTAACGGATTGCCTTTTGATGCACGGCAAGTTTTTTGCTTGCATGTACGTCATCAATATTGAAGATTGAATAGTGGCATGTGATATATGTCAGGTATGTGGCATTTATTAGCCAATGAAAATTTTTTGCATCACAAGTCGAACACGCAGCGCAGGTCATTATCAAGTCTGTAATCAAGTTATTCTTAGGATCGCTGAGGTGTATGACTGGCTTCCGCGTCCATGTACGTCAAAAGGCTCTTACAAATGGCCATGTGATTTCAGATTATTCTGGCAGGCCTACACAATACTCCATTCTTTGGCTACTCCATTTTCTGGCGCTCCGCGCCAGTTGGGGTGAATTCATCTGGGGACCTGGTCAATTCTATTTCACCATCAGCCTACGTCATTACGTAGCAGTACGAGAGACTGTACCGCGCAGGCGCAATCCAGTTGTGTTGCACATGGCTGCAATCTGGCACACGTTTTTCCTTGCAACGCTAAATTATTTTTGCTCCATGGTGAAGAAATCCGTTCGAATCACGTCGCTGTTTCATCTCATCATTGACGATAATTTCTGAATAAGATAAGTATACACCAAATTTTTTCTTTTTCGGGGATATTTCATTCGAAATGGAAGCGGATGAACCGATTGCCTCTGGCGATAGGCCTGATGAAGATTTGTCCATGCTTCACATACTTTCGGCCATGCAGAAAAGCATGGCCGAAACCAATCAGTTACTGACCGAAATAAAGAAAGACAAAAATGTCCATGCTATACATGCCACAAGGTTGTTAGAACAACCACACCACGCTTCACAAGAAGCATATACGCCAGCTTCAGAGGAAGCACAACACCCAGCTTCAGAGGAAGCTACTGCTCTGGCCTCAGATGAAGCCACCAGTCAATCTAATGAGGATAGTGTAATACTAGCAGGACACCCTAAATCCAGTGAAGATGATGCTATAAGTGTTTTTGGTGGGGATGATTACGCTGATACATCTGACGTTGATATGGATGAGGATAATGCCAGCTTTTTAGAAGCTGTTGACTTGTCCTTTCGTTCGTCAGATATCACCGGGCCACCTGTCTCTGACAAAGTAGCCAAAATTGTGAATGAAAAGTTTACAACTGATTTGGGTGTCAAGAAGCGAAAAGAGATTCTAGAAAAATACCCAACCCCTGAAAATTGTGCTAATCTCTTTGTCCCAAAGATTAATGAACAAATCTGGGGGAAAATTAAAAGTTTTCACAAACAGAGAGACATAAGGCTCTCCATTTTGCAGGATGCAACTGTTAAAGTTTCTAGTGCATTGACACTTACAATCGAAGACCTTTTAAACGCAAGGACAAACAAGACCACCCCTGACTGCAAAGCTATAGCCACAAAGGTTGTTTGATTCAATAGCTTTGTTAGGTCATGTAAACCTTGAGCTCTCTTATAAACGACGAGATTCCTTGAGACCTCTTTTGAGCAATGACTTAAAGAATTTTTGTCTGCGCACAAACAAACCAGAAAAGTATTTATTTGGCAATGACTTGTCAAAAACTCTCTCCAATTCTAAATTAGAGGGCAAGATTATGGCCCATGAGCAAACCAACACATCAACACGGTTTTCTCCATATCCTCAATATCAGAACAAGAAGCCTTTTTTATCCAATCGGGGGAGGGGTCTGCCTCCCCAAAACAGATACCCAGCCAGGTATTATCAACACAATCGTCCCTCCAGACAGCACAATGTCAAACGCTTTTCAAAACCTGGACAACAATAGATACACAGGTGAGCCACTTTATTGATTTTGTAAACTACTCTCTGAAGCCTTACTTAGCATACAAAGTCTCAGTTTTTACTGGTGGCCAGTTATGTAATTTTCTACAGCAGTGGAAGACATTAACTTCAGATCAAAATATTTTGCAGGCGGTTGAAGGTGATCAAATAGAATTTATTTGCTCACCTCCTAAAAGTTTTCTGCACCCTAAAAATTATGTTCCACCAGACAATCATACCCAGATATGCCAAGAAATTGCAAGCCTTGTGAGCAGGAAAGTTATCATTGAAACTAGCCATGAATCTGGGGAATTTTTATCTCCAATTTTTTCAGTACCAAAAAAGGATGGTCAAGTTCGTCTAATATTGAATTTGAAATTATTGAATGAATATGTTACATATACCCATTTTAAAATGGACTCCATAGACACTGCTATGAGTTTGGTAACAAAAGGTTGTTGGATGGCATCTATTGATCTCAAGGATGCCTATTACACTGTTAAGATCGATGAAACTTCCCAGAAATATCTCAAATTTCAGTACAATAACAAACTGTACAAATATAGAGCATATCCTAACGGATTATCTTCTTGTCCCAGAAAATTTACAAAATTATTGAAACCAATTTTATGTTATTTGAGGAAAAGAGGCTACACAATATGTGCATATTTAGATGATCTCCTACTGATATCCACATCCTACACAGAGTGTTGTATGAATGTTATGGAAACAATCAAAATTTTTGACCAGCTTGGATTTGTTGTCCATCCTGATAAATCTGCTTTTATCCCACAGAAAACAACAGTTTTCTTGGATTCAACCTGAATTCTGAGACTTTAAAAATAACACTTAAGGCTGACAAGATCACAAAATTATTAATTGCATTAACAATATACTTGGCATGCGTAGGCCTTCTATTAGGCCTTCTATTCGTCAGGTTGCACAAATAATTGGTTGTTTAGTCTCGAGCTTCCCTGCTGTGAAATATGGCAAAAGCCATTATAGAGCTATTGAAAATGACAAAATTGTATCCTTGAAATGTGCAAAAGGAAATTTTGATGCAAAAATGACCCTATCTGATGAAGCTAAAGATCAACTCTATTGGTGGCTTCATAATTTACCCATTTCGTTTAATGATATTGAGATACCACCTGTCAATGTTGTCATTAACTCTGATGCATCCCTTTCTGGTTGGGGGGCTGTGAAAGGGGCTCCTCAACAGGTGGCCAATGGACCCCAATGAAGCTTGTTTTCACATAAATTATTTGGAGCTTCTTGCTGCATATTTTGCATTAAAATGTTTCTCAAAATCAATTGCCAATCAACATGTCAAAATTCTTATAGATAACACAACAGCAGTTGGTGTCATAAATAACATGGGTACATGTCACAGTGATCCATGTAATAGTATTGCTTGTAAAATCTGGGCTTTTGTGAGAAAAATAATGTGTGGTTAACTGCTGCACATATTCGGGCCATCTTAACATTACTGCAGATTTTGAATCTAGATGCAAAAATATTGATACTGAGTGGATGCTGAATCCAGTCTACCTTTCCGATGCTTTGTCTGAATTTTCGTTTTTCCTACAATTGATCTTTTGCCTCTCGACTAAATAAGCAATTTCCAGATTATGTGTCATATAGACAAGATCCTTTTGCAATGCATATTGATGCATTTACAATACCATGGAATGACATAAACTTCTATTGTTTTCCTCCATTCAGCTGCATACTAAAAGTACTTGAAAATAATCCAAGACCAAGCTCGGGAATAGTAGTAGTACCAGATTGGCCAACACAAACCTGGTACCCTATGCTGAAAGCTTTGCTGGAACAAGCACCAGTTCTTCTCGACCGTCTTCTCGAATGCTGACAATGCCATCACAGCCAGACCTGAAACATCCCTTAACGAAAAATCTAACCTTGGCTATCTGTCTTGTATCCGGGAAAAGTTACTATTGAAAGGTTTGTCTGATAGTGCAATTAAAATCATTTTAGGCTCTTGGCGGGATGGCACAACATCACAGTACCAAAGCCTTGCTAGAAAATGGTTTGAATTCTGTCATCAACATCAATGTGATTTTATCTCCACATCATTGCCTTTTGCCTTAAAATTTCTCTCTCAATTATTTGATTCAGGCTTATCATATAGTTCAATAAACACTGCAAGAAGTATGTTATCATCTTTACTATGCTTAGACAATACCAATGTCTCTTTTGGACAATTACCAACTGTTAAAAGATTCATGAAAGGAGTATTTGAGCTTCACCATCCTTTCCCAAGTATACCACAACCTGGAGTATTAGCACAGTATTCACATTTCTCAGAAAATCACCTCTATCTGAGCTTACTTTAAAAGATCTTTCTTATAGAATTGCCTTTTTGTTAGCATTGTTAAGTGGGCAGAGGTGCCAGACTTTAAGCAAACTCTCTATTAATAACATGACAAGCTGTCCAGATAAAATAACATTTGTTATTTCTGACAAATTGAAACATACACGGATAAATTCGCATCAAAAGCCTTTAGAGTTTGTATCTTACCCAAGTGACAGCAATTTATGTATTGTTGCACATTTGAATAAATATTTAGACATGACTAAGGGTCTGCGAAGTGATTCGAGCAAACAGTTGTTAATAAGCTTTATTAAACCTCACAGGCCGATCTCTTGTGATACCATATCGCACTGGGTAAAAACTTTATGGCTCTGACTGGAATTGACATATCAAAATATAAAAGTCATAGTACACGAGGAACTTCTGCTTCACATTTGGCTTCAAAAAATTTTAATATAAGAGATATTATGGCTGCTACTGGTTGGTCCAAGGAAGAAACTTTTCAGCGTTATTATAATTTTGCAAAACCAAATGACTTTAATTATGGTGACTCTATCTTGAATTCTGTTAATCTAGATTAAGAATAAGGTAACATTTCTACAAGCTTTGCTTTTGTTTTTTGATATTGTGATACCTAATTGTTTCGTTGATCTATGCTTATCAATATATGTTACTGTTATTTTTCGTTGCAAGTTGCTATTTGCTCCATACTTGCTCTAAAATCTCGTACTGCTACGTAATGACGTAGGCTGATGGTGAAATAGAATTGAAAATTAAACGAGACTTACCTGTAAGTTGAAGTTTGATTGCAATTCTATGAACCATCAGCCAGGAGTGGAGGAGTAGTACGCCCGCCACAAAATATGTATGCCCCCAATCCCTGCTCTCCTCCACTCCACTCCGCATGGAGCAAATACCCATACTCTAAATGCTGGATTGCGCCTGCGCGGTACAGTCTCTCGTACTACTCCTCCACTCCTGGCTGATGGTTCATAGAATTGCAATCAAACTTCAACTTACAGGTAAGTCTCGTTTAATTTTCAATTCTTGCCTTTACCATTCGGTCATTCCCTCCCACCCTCCCTCTTATGCTGCCATTTTTCCACACTACTACAAAAGCTCATTTGCATTTAAAACCTTAGAAATTTAAGTTTTCTGCTTTAGTGGCTCTACAAATCATGTTAACCAGTTATTTCCATTTTTCCTGTCTTGAGCTAAGTCTTTTAAGCTTTCAAGATTTTCGTTTGCTTTTAGGGTCATTTCTCTTGTCCTATATTTCATTAAATCTTTATGTAGTTTCCATGGTAAATTTATACAAGATCTTCCTCTGAAATTTCCTGCTTTGCTCTCAAGAAAAAAATTTCAGTGACTTTTGTGCAGGTGTATCTTCATGAAGTCATAGTAACAGCGATGAAACAAGCGAAAATGCATTATTAGAACAACTGCATGTTATTTTGAAATTATTTCGCAAATTACTAATTTGCGAAATATTTCGCAAATTACTAATTAGTAATTTGCGAAATTTTCTAGAATGGACTTAGAAGCAGAGACAGGCAGAGCAGGGACGCTAACAACTTGTTAGGCAATGTTAAATGATGCTAAATAAACATTAAATTGAAACTTTGAATTAAGCCTAGGCCAAGAGTGCTCTGCCATGTCTCTGCTTCTAAGTCCATTCTAGAAAATTTCGCAAATTACTAATTAGTAATTTGCGAAATATTTCGCAAATTAGTAATTTGCGAAATATTTTCAAAATAACATGCAGTTGTTCTAATAATGCATTTTCCTTGTTTCATCGCTGTTACAGTTCAATCAAAAGCATATATCAACCTGCCTATCATGCTAAATGAAGAAATTTTTCAATTGATTTTTGACACTCTTGGCCTAGGCTTAAGGGACACTTTATTCACTATATTCCGGTTCTGTTTACGTATTCCGGTGCTCAACATTTCAAAGTTTCAATTTAATGTTCATTTAGCATCATTTAACATTGCCTAACAAGTTGTTAGCGTCCCTGCTCTGCCTGTCTCTGCTTCTAAGTCCATTCTAGAAAAATTTCGCAAATTACTAATTAGTAATTTGCGAAATATTTCGCAAATTAGTAATTTGCGAAATATTTTCAAATTAACATGCAGTTGTTCTAATAATGCATTTTCCCTTGTTTCATCGCTGTTACAGTTCAATCAAACGCATATATCACCTGCCTATCATGCTAAATGAAGAAATTTTTCAATTGATTTTTGACACTCTTGGCCTAGGCTTAAGGGACACTTTATTCACTATATTCCGGTTCTGTTTACGTATTCCGGTGCTCAACATTTCAAAGTTTCAATTTAATGTTCATTTAGCATCATTTAACATTGCCTAACAAGTTGTTAGCGTCCCTGCTCTGCCTGTCTCTGCTTCTAAGTCCATTCTAGAAAAATTTCGCAAATTACTAATTAGTAATTTGCGAAATATTTTATTGAAATCTTCTAATATAAGGACTATTTGCTTGATGAATCACGAAAATGGCGTCATGACACAGTATCTGAAGCTGTTTACTCCTCGTTTTTATCATTAAATGTACATTTCTTTAAGAATTTGGGATATATTTATTTTGCGAAAATTTTGCGAAAATTTTGCGAAAATTTCGCAAAAATTTTGCGAAATTTTCAAAAATTCCGCAAATTATCATAAGCCCTTTTCTTAACAATATTTTTACAACTAGCACAAATTTTACTGTCGTCACCTTTTGTTCTGTTTCCAAATTGTGCTGGAATTTTGTATGTGGTCTCAGTTTAATTTTTGTTTTGTCTTCAATTCAGGTTTGCCTGTTAATCCCATGTTCTATGCAATGTCAGATTGTGAAAATGAGTCTATGACAGTGACTGAAAGCAAGAAAAATTTAAATGAATCTTCAGATGAAAACAGTGCAAGTATGAATGTTACAATTCAAATATTGTAGCTCTTTCATTTATATTATTGTCTCTTTTGATCCAATCTATTTTCCAATCAATGAAAAGCCAAAAAGGTGAAGTCCTTTGAGTTATACAGTACTTGGAAATTGCTATAGAAACACCATAATTTTTTAATGGTTAAAACGAACTGAAATCACCTGAAACCAGCTGAAACCAAATGAAGCTTAATATCGAAATTGTAATATCTCCAAAGACAAAGGAGTTCTGTACACTTCACTGGCAACCCAGGGTGTTCACAGAGGGTGGTTAATGTCCTCAGTATTTGTTCAATCTCCCAATTAATTTTTAGGATGGGCCTACCATTTTACTTGATCATTTGAGTAACAGAGAGCAAGGTGTTTACAATTGACAATTTGTGCTCCCACAACCTCAAGCACGAATGGTGCAATTGCTAACCACTTCACTATACTGTCCTCTTGTTTGTTAGAGTAAAAAAAGCTACCTGCTAGCTTGGATTCAGAGCAAGGTCTATCGTATTCTTTTAATGTATCCCTTGATTAGAATATGTTATCTTTTCAAGCTTTGGAGACAGTTTGCAATTCTTCTGCAATATCAGAAAATCAAATTCAAAAGCCTCCCGTTGACAAGGTAACCATTAAGTCGGATGAAAACTGGCGTCCTTTATTGTTTTTGAAACATTTTAATTCAATGAAACTCTTGTTTGCATTTCACATGAAAAAAATTTATAACAAGGCTTTCGTGCATGGCGAAGGCATGCTATTGCACTGTCATGGATGGCACAGGCCTCTATCATATTGGGTGTGCGATTTATGGCACACTTCTTTTCATAAATTGGTGTTATTTATTTGAACAATCTAATTATTTCATTGTATAATAGCATGAGAGAGTTAATTGCTCAAAATTCTTCCTTAGAACCTATAAGAATTCTTTTGAATCTTTTAACAGAATAGAATTAAATATTTTCCACATTATCAAACGTAATTTATAAAAGTTAAAACGAGCTGAAATGACCTGAAACGAGCTGTTATCCAAGCAACGAGGTATAAAAGTCAAAAGAATCGTATTGTTCTTTTTGCATTGTTGCATTCTTTTCTTATAACAAAAGGAACATGCGTTAGTATCAAAGCGGTCGTCCTTCTGGGATGCTATTGTATTTCATCACCAATAAGCTTATCCATTGAAAAAGTAACGAATTGTAAACGAGTTGAACTGAAATCGATTGATTTGATTTGCCGATCAAAGGAGGAGAGTTATTTTTTCCGAGCTTCCAAAATTCTTTCGTGTTTCGCCATCTAAGCAGTCAAGAAGATGACGATATATTTCCGTTACAAAAAAAGGATTTCTAAGAGTTCAATCCGCATCTGAGTATACATTCAGCCTTTGTCATTTGTTTGGGTCTGTTTCTGACTTTTACACTCTGAAGAGTTTCAGACGAAAAGAATCTTTTAAGTATGCCCGAAAATGCTTCCGTTGTATATCCCGATTCTGAAATATATCTATGCAAATTCTAATTTATTTACCAATATAAAAAACGAGCAGAAAATCGTATGACACTATTTTTAGAAACGATAACACCCCTCAATTTCTCAATAGGAATTTTGTTGTTGTTGTTAGATTACGAATCTGAAAGGAAAGGAAGATCGTTGTTGTTTGATTTCTGAAGAGTTTCTTTCTTTAGAAACAGAAAAGAAGAAAAAGGAAATTAAATACTCAGCAAAACATTGGAATGGAAGATGAGCAAAACACAAAAATACCTGAAAAGAAGAGAAAAGCTAACATAAGAAAAAGAGAAGGAAAAGCTCAAAATAAACAGAATGAGAAATCTTCAAGGTATCCAGCTTTGAATATCGATGATAACGAGACAAAAGAACTTGATAGACATCCAAGAAGAAAGTCTGGAATTGATTACAGAGAGGCAGAGATTCCTGACAATGAGGATTTTTTGTGTGAGTTTAAGCAGTTGACTTACTTTTTCTGATGTCATATCATGTCATTTTTAACAACATTCTCATTCTGTGTCAAATGAAGAACTCTTTTTTCTACTGTTTTGTTTACAGATTGTGAACAGTGTCGAGGATTTTACAGCAGTTATTGCCCGATTCATGGGCCACTTCAAAATTCAGACGATGTCAGTGAGAATAGTAATTCTGGGAATGGAAATTCAGAGGTTCTGGAAACAAAGGAGGAGTCTCCTCTTCAGGAGTTTGAGATTCAACCAATGTCGAATTCAAATTCTGAGATTGATGAAACAGCAATAGATGAAATCGATTCAAAAACAAGCCAAGCAAATGAAGAAGATAGTTCTGACGATGAAGAAATTTATGGAAATGCAAGAAACAAGTCACAAATCATTTACACAGACGAAGAGGATTCTGATAATGATTCCCGTTTATGTGAGTTTTTAAGAAAGAGATTAGTTTTACTTTTGGTTTGATTTATTTCACCAACATTAATTAATCATGAAAAAATTATAAAACGTTTTACACCCTATCATGTTTCCGCTGTTAATCAAAATTTGAACCTTTCTACAAGTGAAAAATTATCATGAATAACTTTTTGTTACGTTATGCAAATCACAATTTTGCCAATTTTTGGTATATTTAACACTTGAAGAGGGCTTGTCATAGTCATGTGATATGTTCAACGTTTCCATTCAATGTTTATAAGCTGTTCTCAATGCCTAGTGAAAACAAATGCGTTCTGTTGCATTCTGTTGATATTAACGTATTACGCACTTACTATAATGCCATTGTAGCTACTGTTTATAAATTCTTTCCATGGCTACCTACAAATATTTTTTTCGTCTTTGAATTAATCAAAAAAAGAATATAATTGAATATGTTTCTTCAGGTCAGCTTGAACAAATCAACCATTCTGAGAGCAATTCTGGTGAAAATTTGCATGCGAAAAACTGTGGAGATGAAAAGATAAATTATGAAATAGGAAATAGAAATGAAAACATTGGAGCTGAATATAGTGAAGATACTGAACATAGTGAGATTAATACCAGTAAATCAAATGTCCCCACTGAAAACAAAAGTACAAAGCCTAAGAATATGCTATGTGATTTTTGTGGGAAGAGATTTACTTTTCTCAGTACATTGAAGGTACATCTTCGGACTCATACAGGAGAGAGGCCATATGAGTGCGAGTTTTGTGAGAAAAAATTTGTTCAGCCAAGTCATCTTAAAACTCATCTTCGAATTCATACAGGGGAGAGACCACACGAGTGTAATACTTGTGGGAAACAATTTACTCAGCCAAATCATCTAAAAATACATCAGCGAATGCATACAGGGGAAAAGCCTTACATGTGTGATATTTGTGGAAAAGGATTTAATCAATTGACACATTTTCGGAGACATTTGCGACTTCACACAGTCAAGAAACTGTATGAATGTGATATCTGTCAAAAGGATTTTAATCAGCTAGTCGATCTCAGAAAACATCAAAAAACACACAAAGAAAGGAATACCTATGCATGTGGAATTTGTGGAAAAAAATTTCATCACTTAGGAGATTTTAAACGTCATCAGGCACTTCACAAAGAAGAGAAACCATATGCATGTGATGTTTGTAAAAAGAATTTCAGTCAGCTTGGTGAACTTAAAAAGCATAAAAAAATTCACACTGAGAAGAAGAAATATGGATGTGATACTTGCGGGAAAAAATTTAATCACTTAGAAAAGCTTCAAAGCCATCAGCAAACTCACAGCAGAGAGCAGCAATACAGGTGCGATTTATGTGGAAAAGGGTTTGAAAGTATAGATAAATTTAAAGGCCATCAGCAACTTCACAAAGAAGAGAAACCATATGCATGTGATGTTTGTAAAAAGAATTTCAGTCAGCTTGGTGAACTTAAAAAGCATAAAAAAATTCACACTGAGAAGAAGAAATATGGATGTCATACTTGCGGGAAAAATTTAATCACTTAGAAAAGTTTCAAAACCATCAGCAAACCCACAGCAGAGAGCAACAATACACCTGCGATGCTTGTGGGAAGGGGTTCGAAAATTTAGAAAAGTTTGAAAGCCATCAACAAAGTCATACAGGGGAGCAACAAAATAAGTGTGATATTTGTGGAAAGGAATTCAGTTATTCAGGATATCTGAAATGCCATTACCGTATTCACACAGGAGAGAAACCGTACAAATGTGATATTTGCGGGAAAAAGTTTAATCAATCAGGGAATTTAAAATGTCATTACCGTATTCACACAGGAGAGAAGCCGTACCAATGTGATACTTGTGGGAAGAGATTTTCTCAAGCAGGGAGTCTTAAATTTCATCAGCGAATCCATACAGGAGAGAAATGATATTAGATTGATCGTCGTGGAAAAATATAGTGTCAACAAGGCCCTCTCGAAAAAATCTACAGACGTTCTTATGATACAGGTACTGCAAGCAACTATAAATTTCCGATATTTAAGCATTAGAAGCACTTTGTATTGATGCGCTAAATCAAATATTTCATTCATTGTACGCATCGATAAATTTGACCATGAATCATAAATTTTTTAAAAACATTCATAGACTGATATATGATAAATGTGAGAGATCATGAAACGATTGATGTGGATAAGGATCGTATCTATGAGGAATGATTTAAAAGCATTAAAAGTTTTAATTTAAAACTCTTAGGTCATTTAAATACTACAAGAAGCTAGAAGACTAATGTTTTTGTGGTACCGGATATCGATTTAACTCAATTTGGTAATCACATTCAACACTGACACATTCTCCAATTAAAAGAAGTTGTAAATGATTGTTTTGGAAAAGGATTTAATGGACCAGTGTTCATTTCGAAACATAACAACTCCTTAGTAACTGAAATACTACAAAAAACTAGAAGACTAATGCTTAGGCATTTCCAGACATGTATTTAACTCCATTCGGTAATCACATTCAACACTGACACATTCTCCAATTAGAGAGGTCATCAAGTGATAGTTTTGGAAAAGGATTTAATGAACCAGTATTCATTTCGAAACATAAAAACTCCTGAGTAATGTAAATACTAGCGAAAACTAGAAGACTAATTCGTAAGTGTTTCCAGACATGGATTTAACTCCATTTGGTAATCACATTCAACACTGACACATTCTCCAATTAGAGAGGTCATCAAGTGATAGTTTTGGAAAAGGATTTAATGAACCAGTATTCATTTCGAAACATAAAAACTCATAAGTAATTTAAATACTAGCGAAACTAGAAGACTAATTTGTAAGTGTTTCCAGACATGGATTTAACTCAATTTGGTAATCACATTCAACACTGACACATTCTCCAATTAGAGAAGTCATTAATAAAAGTTTTGGAAAAGGATTTAATCAACCAGTATTCATTTCGAAACATAAAAACTCCTGAGTAATTGAAATACTAGCGAAAACTAGAAGACTAATATGTTAGTGTTTCCAGACATGGATTTAACTCCATCTGGTAATCACATTCAACACTGACACATTCTCTAATTAGAGAAGTCATTAATAAAAGTTTTGGAAAAGGATTTAATCAACCAGTATTCATTTCGAAACATAAAAACTCCTGAGTAATTGAAATACTAGCGAAAACTAGAAGACTAATATGTTAGTGTTTCCAGACATGGATTTAACTCCATTTGGTAATCACATTCAACATTGACAAATTGTCCCAGCAGAGAGGTAATATAAATGATGGTTTTGCAAACGGATTTAATCAACCAGGAATCATTTAAAAGCCATAAAACTCTAAAGTTATGGAAATACTACAAGAAACTAGAAGAATAATGTTTTAATGTTTTCAGACATGGATTTACTCACTTAGGTTTATCATACTCAACGCAGACGAATTCTCTAAGCAGAGAGGTCATATAAATGATGGTTTTCGAAAAGGATTTAACCAGAATTTGTAAGCAATACAATAGAAGCTACAAGACTGATATTTCAGTATTTCAAGACCTGAATATATTGAGTGTGTCCATCACATTGGAGTCTTGAAGCAGAGAGATCATGAAAAATTATACTGATGGAATGGATTTAATCAACCAGGAATTATTATAAAGCATAAAACTTGCAGGTAACACAATACTTCAAGAAGCCGTTTAGACTTTGAGATTTTAGTATTTCCAGACCTGAATGTCCTAAACTTTATAGAGATTCACAGAGATGGACACGCCATGTTGGAAAATGCAAACGAATCGATAATTCTATGACAGACAATTTTAACAGGACAACAAGACATATAAGTGCTTTTATGTGACAGGCAGATAAACAGGAAACCCATATCAAGATAAAATAGGAGAACGTCTCTTGCCAATATGCATTCATATGCGATCGAAAAATAGGTCTGGAACATTTACACTATACCGGGTAGCTTTCGGAGTATCTTGATCTTCGTATCGGATAGGGTATGTGTTCACATTATGCCAAAGCTATCCGATATGAAACGCTCCAAAAATTGGAGTGATTTTCACTCCGTTATGAAGTGATATGAAAATCACTACGCTCCGGATGTAATTGACATTAACTATTGAAATTTCTATTGTCTCGGCTATCTGATATAGTGTAAATGGGTCAATCCCATATTTTAATACTTCTGTTCACTTTTTTTATGAAAATGAACGATACTTGTATGGATCAACGCTTCTGTCTGTATTGTTTTTACCCTCAAAAGCGAGATAAAACAGTTTTTTCTTTGCTTTCTCTCATCATTTTCCCCCATCAGTTTTCAGATGCCATTCCCCGATTCCCCGTTCCGCATTTGAACATTATGTGCAAATTCCATGTAATTCTGTCTCGTTGTCTTTTCTTTGTCTGTCGTCTGTCTGACTATGTTCGTGTTGTTTGTGAGTCCCTTGTGTTAATCTTTCTTTTCAAAAGACTTACTGATTTCATTTGCCTCAGAGTATTTCCTAAAGGTATGTAAACAATTTAAGAGGTATTTATTACTGTTTTTTGGTGATTTTGTCGCTCTTCAAACGGGACCTTGCTGCATTGCTCCACATGTGTCGACAGTCCGTTGGTACCGCTAGGGCTGAGTTGGGAGAAGTCGTTCAGCCCGAGTAATCGTACATTAAGATTTAAAAATTTTTTAAAATAGGACACTCAAGAAAATTTAATTCAAAGGACGGGAGGATAAATGCTAAACTAAATTCTTTTTTGTGGCAAGCTGGCTGCTTTGTTAGAGTTGTTTCACAACGAAGAGAGCTCAAAAAGAAACTTGCAGACTGAAAATGGCGTTCGAACGAAACTAAACTCGACGCCGCTAAGACAGTGTCTTATTTGGCACTGCTTTAAAAAGATGAAACCCCTCAAGAATATATTCCAAACACATTTTTCATATCTCTGGACTTATGACCAAACCATGAAGTAAAGAATTGATGAAGCTGCAGCTTTTCTGCAAATTCTGCTTCGAAATCTGAAAAGTATGGAGATGTTGATTTTTATTACTTTTGCAGCAAAACTTGCACACGCAAAATCTTCACATCCCTGTACGGATGTGCATTGCATTGCATGAAAAACTTTTCATTCAATCAGCAATCCTATTACAGAGATTTGGTGCTTTTTATGTTTGAAGAATATTCATTAAAAACGGAAAAGATTTTAACCTTGATCTATAATTTATATTGTCGAGTCATTTATTAACACTATATTTGCCAGCTTCTTTCAGCCTCTCATATTACAGCCTACAAGATACGTTGGAAACACTAGACCGTTTCTAATCGATAATATATTTGTCGATAAAAAAAAAACAACTTAAACAGCGTTAGAACAAATTACAAGCATCACTTAATCACAATTTGATGTTAAAATTTGGAATTAAATTCAACTAGACTTGCGCAGCTCAAAAAACAAAAGAACTTTTCATAAGAAATTACAAGACGTGGCTTTCATTGCAACTATGTTGCAACACAACTTAAATTAGACCCCAGTTTTATAAACAAAGTCGATATTGAAATTGAATAGCTTTCATTGCTATGAGAAACCTAGTACAAAATTAATGCGGATTTCTTACTTTCTTTTTTATTTTTCGTTTTATTTTACTTTGATTTTCTAGATTTGTTTTTGTTTTTGTCGATTCCGTATTCTTATTGTTGTTACTGTTACTGTTAAAAATTCATTTTTTTAGAAGAGTTGCCTTTAAGCCAGGGCACTCGACTCGAAAGCTCTACTTGAAGTTCGAGTGTCCTAAGCAACTATAATAGAGATATTTGATTTTGTCAACTAAGTAAACTCTAAGCGTTCTTATCTTTAAACTAAGTATTATATTTGGACATTAAATTGTAAGTTGCTTGAAAAATATTGAAATGAAAAAAAGGGATATAAAAGTTCTTGTAAGGAACTTCAATACCTATTAATAATAAGAGGAACGAGGATTTCACGCTTCGAAAAGGCAAACGAGCGCTCAAACTTTAACCTCCTGAAACGATTGCTTGAATGTGATAATACACAAGCAATTACAAACTAAGGGTGTTTTTAAAGTTATACCCACATGTTTGTCATAGAACTGTCGTTTTCTTGGACGGAACAAAAGAATGGAGACTTTCAAAGAAGATCAAACAAATGGATATGAGACTGAGAGACAAAGGAATATCAGAGCAAATTATGAATTCATCAAGAGTTGTGGCAAGTCATATTTCTTTGTAACCTTTGACATAAAAGTCATCTTTGAAATTTTATACTCTGACAACAGCCGTGTCCTAACAGCTATCATTTTATCTTTTCCTGTCAAAGTCTGATGTGAAAGCGTATGTACGTTGAACCTCATGTTGGCATGTTGGGTATTTTACTAATGATTCACTGTGTTTAGGGCGTGGACATTTCAGTATATAGAAAAAGACTTGCTGCGTGATAAAAAGTATTCGCGTAACATAGTCGTTAAGAGACAGCATACTGCATTTTGTCGTTCCTAGCATTCCCATACGTACACGTTTTTTTATAAGAAACCTAGCTCGGGGCCTAGTTCTAAAAGTTTCTTAATTTTTGGCCCAATTTTAGTTCTAAAAGTTTCTTAACAGTTTCTTAACTTAATGGAAATAAATTGCAGTAAAAACGATAAAAAACGTGAATATAGCAAGAAAATTATTAATATTATTGTATTACAAAGAATTAGCCATGCTGGTGCGAGAAATCGCACGGAAATGCTTGAGAATTGATTTCTACGTCCACAAATGTAAAATTAGTATGTTGGAAAGCTGGCACAAAAATTTCTTAAGTTTCCTAACTCCTTCCTCCTAGTTCTAAAAGTTTCTTAACTTTTGGGGTGTCTAGTTCTAGGTTTCTTATAAACCGGTTTCTTATAAAAAAAATTACGTGTATCATCAATATATTCTCAACCTTCTATGTAGTTAGTATTGTTAATTTTGTTCTTATTTTCATAGTTTGTATATATACAGCCAATCAAGTTTTTTCTGTAGTTTTACCCATCTTCATGAACCATAGACTACATCAGTGTTATTTCACAAGCCGTTAGACAAAAAAAACAACACCTCAGATGGTCTTGTGAGGGAGCTTATTGTATTTATTAATTTAGTTTGTATTTTTTGTTTTTAATTCAGGTTTTCCAGTAAAGCCTATGTTCTATGCAATGTCAGATGATATGAAGGAGTCCTTGACAGTTGGTGAAAGCAAGGAAAAATTGCCTGATGAAACCAGTTCAAGTATGAATGCTATGCTTGGCATACCAGTTGTTGTATTTTTACTCTTTTCATTGAAATTATTTCCAACCAATACAAAAGAAGAAAATAGTCAGCCCTTTGAGTTTTACTAATCTTTGCAATAAAAGTGGAAACAACTTTGGGAATATTTTTAGCTTTCTGTGATTGATATTCCCGAGTAGCAATCTTAGGCTTAGAAGTCACCAGCCCCATGAGGCCCCCAAGGGGGTACATATCACGCGATCACGCGCAATTTTTCGACGATTCTCGCAATCACGCACGATAAAACTTCATTTTCACGTGCATTCAACTTCAGAAGTTGCTCCCCTAAATTTTAAGCAGGATTAATATTCAGGATAAATAGTAAAAGATGCGTACGGAGATTTCATTTAAAAATATTTAATCGCCAGAAATAAATGTAACTAAACGTATCGGGCTGTGCCCTTCATCAGTACACGCAGTTTTTTTATAAACAACCGTTTATAAGCAACCAAGATGTAGAAGGCCTAAAACTTTAAGCAACGTATAGTACCACAGGAGAAAAATCTAAGCAACTTTTTCAATTTTTAATAATTTATATCGCTGCAAGCAATCGAGGATTGATCAACATAGAAGCTAATTCCATTGATTTGCTGTCTAAACTCGCATATCAACGGAGTGCTACTCATTACGTGAAGCATTTCATTGAGAGGTTTTCCGTTTAACTTTCATTTCAAAGTCTCTAGATGGTAAGAATTACATGGCACTTCTTGACTGATGTTTTTTATAGTATTTCTTTGCTGTATATTAGTTTATATTAGTTTTCTAGCCTTTATACTATTCTTAGGGCAAAAAATATACAGTTGAAATTAAGATTTTAGGGGACTAAATTAATTCATCGTATGAGGGAATGACATACGTATAGTTAGCTGATAATGCTTGATGGATAAAATGGCATTCCTGCATTCTAGCAACCTTTCAATTATGTCGCCAATACTGTAAAATGTAAATCACGAAATCGCGAGCCGTAGCAAAGCATTTCTTTTTTTTTATCAATAAGGTCTACAGGCCGAGATGGCCCCTAACCTAATTTACAAACATAACGTAACTAAAAGTAGCAATTGAATGAGTTACAAAGTAATGATATAATCTACAGCAACAAAAAAATTAAAGTTAAATTAAAAATCAAAATAAGCTTAATATTGTTATTGTTTTTAATTACCAATTATAAAATTAATTACAAAATAAGTCACAGTACAAAATTACAAAATTATACATACAATTTTGGAGATTTTCTTTTACTAATTTTCAAGACAAATCTTTTGAAAAGCAATGCGCTTTTTAAAGGAATCTCTTACAAATCTTCCTAAAGCTTTAAGACAGTCTTGATTTTCTTGACTCATGATCCATATAAACTTGTCCCACTGAGTCAAGTTTTTAACATTTGGAAAAAACGTCTCACAGACATTCAGCAGTGTACCTCTTTCATGGATATACAGAGGACAAATCATCATAAAATGAAATTCATCCTCAATTGCCGAATCCCCAACATTTTTGCAATTTTCGCAAAATCTTTCCTCTCTAGGTGCTGGAGTTTTTCCAAATCTCCCAGTCTCTATACTTAAATTATGAGCACTCAGCCTGAGCTTTGACAAGAAATTTCTAGTTTTAAAATCAGAAATAACATCTAAATAAGTTTCGAATTTAAAAACAGTTTTAAAAGTAGCAAATGTCTCCATTTTTCTATTAGTAGCGATATGATTCTGAAGTTTTTCCATGATGTTCATTTTGAAGAATTCAGAAATTTTAAACTTAATTTGTTGAACACTTTCTTCTTTCTTTACATCATAAAGTGAAATGAGTGACCGAACTTTTAAGACCCAATTAGATATTCCTTCACTTGCATCGGCACATTGCATTTCAAGAGCTTTGCTTGCATAACGATCAGAATCAAGACTAGTTAACCTAAAGTAATACTTAATCATGTTTATATGTCTAGCTGATAATAGCGAGACTCTGCCAAGTTCGGCGTAAACTGCGTCCGAACAGGTTGAAGACACGCAGGAGTTTAGATTTTACGCGACACTCAAGAGTTTAGATTCACGCGCAAAAACTTCTCGTTTCACGAAATCACCCAATGGACCCTCCCCAATGGACCTGGCCGTGTTTCTTTTTCTGTGTATATTCCGAAATTCTTATTCATTCTTTAAATGTACTCAGATTATTATTCTCATTGCCATAAATTAATGAAAACGCCTAAGGCCTAGATTAGACAGCGCATTATGAGCGCAGCGAATTAAATTCAGCTTGCATCATGAATGATGCGCTGTTAGAGCGGTCTAAACTCAAGATGGATTTAGACAGCGAATTTAATTCAGAGCGCATTAAAGGAAAAGATATAATTCGCTTGTAATTCGCTTGGAGCAGCGCATTATGAGCGCATTTAATAATTGAAGTCGCCTCAAAAACTGGTTGGTTTATACAGCGCATTATCAGCGAATGAAATTGACACTTAGACAGATTTTTAGTCAATAATTTAATTCGCTGCGCCCAAAATGCGCTGTCTAAACCAGGCCTAACTTTATAGAAAATGATAAGGGTCTATAACGAAACTGTAACAGTACTTTCAAGGGACCTGTACAGGTGTGTTTAAGCGATGAAATAAAACACAAACGGTAACACAAAACTTTAAAAACTTTTGATACAACTTCAAATATCCACGGCTTTACGTAATGCGACTTTTAAAACTCATTATAACGGGTGATCATATAACGACTGATAAAACGACAATCGTTAACGGCAAAAATAACCACAAGACTTGAGTGTTACAGCAAGAACAACGACAGGACACTGGTGTCAGTGCGAATCACTGGTGTATGAAGTGTAATGGCAATCTAAACTTCAAAAACAGAAACTTATAAGTCATTTCACTGCATGTCCCCGTTCTGTCCACGCCTCGAAGAGTGGACCGATAGAAGAGGGGCGTACAGTTACGGCTCCTTTCCGCGGAGGAGCCGTCTCAAACATTAGATAAGGACATAGCTGGCGCCACAAGATACATCTCCAATCCCCCATTTCTTCTCTGTCTGCAATTTGTAGTTAAAGTGTGTGGCCAACTTTAAACGAAATAATAACCAAAGAATCTGCTGCAATTATGTACAAATCGTTGCACGGTCTTACACCTGAATATCTAGCTAAATTATTCACAAGAAAATCTCATCAAAACATCAGGAAACTGAGGAATACTGCCACTGATCTTTCACTTCCCTTAAAAAAAACGAGCAATGGGCAAAAAGCTATATCCTTCCGTGGAGCTAAAGTTTGGAATAATCTTACATATGATTGTAAACATGCACCTACCCTTGCCACTTTTAAAAGACGACTTAATGATATTTTTTAACAATTTGTACATTATGTATTTCTATTGTATATTGAATTTTATATAAAAAAGGTAGCACGGCCCCCTGAAAAGCAATCCTTTAGGACTGATGAGGTTACCGTGGTTAAATAAATTTAGATTAGATAAGATTAGATGTTGTTGCGAATTAATTAAATCACAGATCTTAAATTTATGACAATATTGATCAAAGGGTTAAATTCGCTGTCTCCCTTGATTCCAAAATCTGTCTTAATTGTACGAGGTTAGAGGACACCCCTCTAGGAACAGCGCAAACGAAAACTGCGGAGGCGAAGGAAATAATAGCACACAACTACTAAAAATAAGATGACCTTATCAACTGCAATAAATAGTTATACGTAATCTACATGTTCAGATACATGCGGGAACTCCCTGTCTCATAACAAAGCACTCTAAACGAAACTGAAGGAGATAGATCCCTCCCCCTTTTCCTCTGAATCTATCAATATTTATAGTAGTTGAACGTGAAACAAATATCTATAAAACAGTTCGTTTCACAAACGTTGCGAATTTTAGTGCAGTGATAAGATAAGCATTTCAGTAGTCAGCGCGTTTTGTTTAATTGTTGCGCAACTTAGTAAAACGTTGCGTGTTTCAGAAATTTGGGTTTTCCAATACATGTTGCGCGTTTAAGTAAATTTTTCCGCATAATCCATTTTAGTTACCCATTCTGTACTTTAGTAAATTTCGCTATTTCGTTCCGCGTCTCTGTTTCGTTTCGTGCCCGGGTTTCGTGTTTCGTTTTGCGTTCTGTGTCTGAGTGTGGGAGCCTATCTCTTGTTTTGAATATGAAATTTTTGCTCTGTTAAGGTTTGGAGAAAGTTTGCGATTCCTCTGCAGCATCCGAAATTCAAATCCAAACACCTCATGTTGGAGATGAAGACAAGGTTAACCATGAACTATTTAATTTCTTAAGTATTTTATGATAAAGATATTTTTATGTCTGCATTTGCTCTATTTGCTGTTATGAAACGATTTGATTTCTGATTTGTGCATTTGGTTCCGCGTTTTGGTATGAATTCCGCCCTTGTCAATTGTTTCTGTCGGTTTCTGACGTTTATACTCTAAGGACTGTCAGAAGAAAAAAAGCTTTTAAGTATGTTTCCGTTGTTTCTTGCAATTTCAAAATTTTGTACCTCTCAAAAAACAATTTATAAATGGGATGTAAGTAAAGGCTGAACTACACTTTAAAAAGAGTAAAGAATTTGCAATCATATTTCCCTCGCTGAACGGATCTTCAAAATAGATCATGAATCAAAATGAATCCTCAAAAATAGATCAGTATAGCAAATTTTTAAGAAGCCCAGCAGAAATTCATTATCCTCAAGTCAAAATTTGAACGTTATTTACTTACTGATAGAATCTTTTGTTGGTTCTTGTCCAAAATATGGTCTTTTTACAGTGTGAAGGCCTTGGTAGCTATTTATTAAGTTTACTGCACCTTGATAGTTTTGCTCAGGAATCAAAGGAAATTTTCCTATTTATAGAAACAGAAAAGAAGAGGGAGGAAAAGAAAATTGAAAAATCAGCAAAACATCGCAGTGGAAGATGAGCAAAACACAGAAGAGCATTTAAAGAAGAGAAAAGCTTTCATAAAAAAGAAAGAAAGAAAGGCTCAAATTAAACAGAATGAAAACACTCCAAAAAATCCAGCTTTGAACATTGATGATTATCAGGCAAGAGAATTTGATGGATATCAAAGAACAAAATCTCCAAATGATTACACACAGGCAGAGATTCCTGAATATGAGATTTTTTTATGTGAGTCTAAACGGTCAAATTACTTTTGCTGATCTATATCATGTCAAATTAAACAACATTGTCACAATGAAGTTGTTGCAACTCTTTTTTCAACTGTTTTGTTTACAGTTTGTGAACAGTGCCAAGAATTTTACAGCAATTATTGCCCGGTTCATGGGTCTCTTCAAAATTCAGAGGATGTCAATGACAATGGTAGTTCTGAGAATCGAGATTCTGAAACTCTGAAAACAGTGGTGGAGTCTCCTCTTCAGGAGTTTGAGATTCAAACCGTGTCGAATTCAAATTCTGAGTTTGATGAAATGTCAAAAGATCAAATCGATTCAAAAACAAGCGAAACAAATGAAGAAGATGCCTCTGACAATGAAGAGTTTTATAGCAATTCAACAGCCGATTCACAGACCGTCGACACAGAAGGAGATGATTCTGAAAATGGTCCCCCCTCATGTGAGTCTTTAAGACAGAGATTAGTTTTTCTTTGGGTTCAATTTATTTTTCTTTTAAGAATTAATCCGCAGTCAGATAATCATATCATACTAATTATTTCATATGGTTCTCGATAGATTGTAACACAAGTACGGCGACCAAAAAAGTTGTGAAAAAATAAAGACGATTTCTTCAGCGACAGAGCAAAACGTTGTTAACATGTGAAGTCTAAGTCATTTTTTCTTTAATTAATTGCCTAGCCATTTATTCAATTTGATATTTGCATTGGATTTGTCATTATGATATTAGAAAGAAAACTTGATTATGATTAAGCTTCCCCCTTCGCTGAAGAAATCGTTTTTATTTTGTCTCACAATGTGTCTGGTCGCCGTACTTGGTTACGATTTATCTTGAAGTTTTGCTTCCATAAAAGTCAACCTAGTTCTCGATAGACCTTCTCGATGAAAGGCCACCAGGATTGCAAGTTTTCAAATCTGAAAATATTGAGTTTTCAATTCTTACGTCGTATAGAGCAGGCTGGTGCAAGGCGTTGAGTTTTTAGAGGAAAAACGTTACAGGCGGACTCTAACCAAAAATAACCAAAAATGTAGTTCAACATATCTAGATAAACCGAAGATTTTTGATGTAGATCCGAAAAGTTAATTTTCGTAGAAGCCTTCAAAGATGTTAGCTGGCGCTTGTCCCGAGGAGCTGTCCGTCCTTTTACCGTGCTTTTTGACCCGTCTAGTTTTTTTATTCATTTTCATCGTTGAGTGCACGTCAGCAATGTTTGAAATTTAATCGTTTTGGTTCAAAGTAACGCTTTTTCAACTGTTTTGTTTACAGTTTGTGAACGGTGCCAAGAATTTTACAGCAATTATTGCCCGGTTCATGGGTCTCTTCAAAGTTCAGAGGATGTCAATGACAATGGTAGTTCTGAGAATCGAGATTCTGAAACTCTGAAAACAGTGGTGGAGTCTCCTCTTCAGGAGTTTGAGATTCAAACCGTGTCGAATTCAAATTCTGAGTTTGATGAAATGTCAAAAGATCAAATCAATTCAAAACAAGCGAAACAAATAAAGAAGATGCCTCTGACAATGAAGAGTTTTATAGCAATTCAACAGCCGATTCACATACCGTCGACACAGAAGGTGATGATTCTGAAAATGATCCCCCCTCATGTGAGTCTTTAAGACAGAGATTAGTTTTTCTTTGGGTTCAATTTATTCTTCTTTTAACAATTAATCCGCAGTCAGATAATCATATCATACTAATTATTTCATATGGTTCTCGATAGATTGTAACACAAGTACGGCGACCAAAAAAGTTGTGAAAAAATAAAGACGATTTCTTCAGCGACAGAGCAAAACGTTGTTAACATGTGAAGTCTAAGTCATTTTTCTTTAATTTATTGCCTAGCCATTTATTCAATTTGATATTTGCATTGGATTTGTCGCTATGATATTAGAAAGAAAACTTGATTATGATTATGCTGCTCTGTCGCTGAAGAAATCGTCTTTATTTTGTCTCACAATGTTTCTGGTCGCCGTACTTGGTTACGATTTATCTTGAAGCTTTGCTTCCATAAAAGTCAACCTAGTTCTCGATAGACCTTCTCGATGAAAGGCCACCAGGATTGCAAGTTTTCAAATCTGAAAATATTGAGTTTTCAATTCTTACGTCGTATAGAGCAGTTAAAACTTAGTATAGGTACAGAGTTTCACTGTCCTATCGCTGGTACTTTTGATATTAAATTAAGACTGTTCAAAGTTCCCAATTCTATAGGGATTTTGACCTCGCAGAGTGACTGCTGCGAATCTATTCACCTTGGCTGGTCTTAGCCCTTGTAACATCGCAAATTTTGGACGCTGCTAATATAAGTAGTACAAGCGTTAAGGCAGTACATCTTTGCACCTAGAAATAGTTTGGCTGCTTGCAACAAATTTGGTAAAATTGGAAAATTTAACATAATAACAATCCTTCGAAATCTTTAAGTTAAACATGCTAGTTGTTAGTCACATTTTTGGTTAAAAAATTGCCATCAGCATCCAAACAATGAGTTGCGATTAAATGAATTTGGTATGTTGCTGTCTTATAATCGGGCTAATGAAATGTACTGAAGTTTAAAGTTATCAATGGATGTCTGCCTGGCTACTGTCTGTTGCGGCAATTCGGAAACAGTGCAGTGAAACACTTATTAATGACCTTTTTTACTTGATTTTCGAATCAAAAATAATTGTTTCACTACTGTCAACCGTTGATTAACCTTAAGCACTTCGGAAGTTCTACCGTCCATTTAAAAGCTTAGCAGTGATACCTTGAACCCAGATTTTGCTGAAAATGGCAACAAAGATTGTTTTCAAGTAATTGGCGAAGCAAGATCTGTGTTTAGGGATTTTGGAATCTGTCCGAGAAAGAATTCGTTTTCTCGCTAGACACTTCAATTAGTTCTATTGAGCTTTGAGCTGCGTCATGCACGCAAGCGGATTGGTGTTGGAAACCCAATGTCAATTCAGCTTCAGTTGCTAATTGGTTCATTTGGATCCTAACCTGTGTATGAATTCCGCCTTAGTCAATTGTTTCTGGTGTTTTTCTCCGAGGAATGTCGGATGAACAACTTTAAAGCATACCCGTGATAATTACGCTGTTCATCGCAATTTTGAAGTTTTGTTGCCAGATTTTCGATATTGTTATACTTTAAGAGGAATTGTCATAGTTAAGTGATAGATGTTTCAATCTTTTTATTCAATATTTATTTAAAGGCTGTTGTCAGTACTTGATGAAGCAGAGTATGTTCTTTTGCAGAATGATGGAACTTTTATGTTTATAAATGTGTATCATGGCTACTTACAAGTAACTTTTCTTACTTTTAGTATCTGTATTCATCAACAAAAATATACTGTTGAATATATTTCTTCAGGTCGACTTGAACAAATCAACCCTATTGACAGACATATTGCTGAAAAATGGCATGTGAAAAGCTGTGCAGACAAGCAGATATATTATGAAATGGGCGATGGAAATGAAAATATTGGAACTGAAAATGGTGAAATAAATGCAATCAAATCAGATGTCGATGGTAAGAACAAAAACACAAATTCTAAGGATAACCAATGTGATTTTTGTGGAAAAAGTTTTAACTCTCGCAGCACTCTGAAAGTTCACCCTCGGATTCATACAGGAGAGAGGCCATATGAGTGCGAGATTTGTGAGAAGAAATTTATTCAACCAGGTCATCTTAAAACGCATCTTCGAATTCACACTGGAGAGAAACCACATGAGTGTAATACTTGTGGGAAACAATTGAGTCAGTCAGGTCATCTAAAAATACATCAGCGAATGCATACAGGGGAAAAGCCTTACATGTGTGATATTTGTGGAAAAGGATTTAATCAATTGACACATTTTCGGAGACATTTGCGACTTCACACAGTCAAGAAACTGTATGAATGTGATATCTGTCAAAAGGATTTTAATCAGCTAGTCGATCTCAGAAAACATCAAAAAACACACAAAGAAAGGAATACCTATACATGCGGAATTTGTGGAAAAAAATTTCATCACTTGGGAAATTTTAAACGTCATCAGGCACTTCACAAAGAAGATAAACCATATGCATGTGATGTTTGTAAAAAGAATTTCAGTCAGCTTGGTGAACTTAAAAAGCATAAAAAAATTCACACTGAGAAGAAGAAATATGGATGTGATACTTGCGGGAAAAAATTTAATCACTTAGAAAAGCTTCAAAGCCATCAGCAAACTCACAGCAGAGAGCAGCAATACAGGTGCGATTTATGTGGAAAAGGGTTTGAAAGTATAGATAAATTTAAAGGCCATCAGCAACTTCACAAAGAAGAGAAACCATATGCATGTGATGTTTGTAAAAAGAATTTCAGTCAGCTTGGTGAACTTAAAAAGCATAAAAAAATTCACACTGAGAAGAAGAAATATGGATGTCATACTTGCGGGAAAAAATTTAATCACTTAGAAAAGTTTCAAAACCATCAGCAAACCCACAGCAGAGAGCAACAATACACCTGCGATGCTTGTGGGAAGGGGTTCGAAAATTTAGAAAAGTTTGAAAGCCATCAACAAAGTCATACAGGGGAGCAACAAAATAAGTGTGATATTTGTGGAAAGGAATTCAGTTATTCAGGATATCTGAAATGCCATTACCGTATTCACACAGGAGAGAAACCGTACAAATGTGATATTTGCGGGAAAAAGTTTAATCAATCAGGGAATTTAAAATGTCATTACCGTATTCACACAGGAGAGAAGCCGTACCAATGTGATACTTGTGGGAAGAGATTTTCTCAAGCAGGGAGTCTTAAATTTCATCAGCGAATCCATACAGGAGAGAAATGATATTAGATTGATCGTCGTGGAAAAATATAGTGTCAACAAGGCCCTCTCGAAAAAATCTACAGACGTTCTTATGATACAGGTACTGCAAGCAACTATAAATTTCCGATATTTAAGCATTAGAAGCACTTTGTATTGATGCGCTAAATCAAATATTTCATTCATTGTACGCATCGATAAATTTGACCATGAATCATAAATTTTTTTAAAACATTCATAGACTGATATATGATAAATGTGAGAGATCATGAAACGATTGATGTGGATAAGGATCGTATCAACGAGGAATGATTTAAAAGCATTAAAAGTTTTAATTTTAAACTCTTAGGTCATTGGAATACTACAAGAAGCTAGAAGACAAATGTTTTTGTGGTACCGGATATCGATTTAACTCAATTTGGTAATCACATTCAACACTGACAAATTCTCCGATTAAAAGAAGTTGTAAATGGTGGTTTTGGAAAAGGACTTAACGGACCAGTATTCATTTCGAAACATAACAACTCCTTAGTAACTGAAATACTACAAAAAACTAGAAGACTAATGCTTAGGCATTTCCAAACATGTATTTAACTCCATTTGGTAATCACATTCAACACTGACACATTCTCCAATTAGAGAGGTCATCAAGTGATAGTTTTGGAAAAGGATTTAATGAACCAGTATTCATTTCGAAACATAAAAACTCATAAGTAATTTAAATACTAGCGCAAACTAGAAGACTAATTCGTAAGTGTTTCCAGACATGGATTTAACTCCATTTGGTAATCACATTCAACACTGACACATTCTCCAATTAGAGAAGTCATTAATGAAAGTTTTGGAAAAGGATTTAATGAACCAGTATTCATTTCGAAACATAAAAACTCATAAGTAATTTAAATACTAGCGGAAACTAGAAGACTAATTCGTAAGTGTTTCCAGACATGGATTTAACTCCATTTCGTAATCACATTCAACACTGACAAATTGTCCCAGCAGAGAGGTAATATAAATGATGGTTTTGCAAACGGATTTAATCAACCAGGAATCATTTAAAAGCCATAAAACTCTAAGGTTATGGAAATACTACAAGAAACTAGAAGAATAATGTTTTAATGTTTTCAGACATGGATTTACTCACTTAGGTTTATCATACTCAACGCAGACGAATTCTCTAAGCAGAGAGGTCATATAAATGATGGTTTTCGAAAAGGATTTAACCAGAATTCGTAAGCAATACAATAGAAGCTACAAGACTGATATTTCAGTATTTCAAGACCTGAATATATTGAGTGTGTCCATCACATTGGAGTCTTGAAGCAGAGAGATCATGAAAAATTATACTGATGGAATGGATTTAATCAACCAGGAATTATTATAAAGCATAAAACTTGCAGGTAACACAATACTTCAAGAAGCCGTTTAGACTTTGAGATTTTAGTATTTCCAGACCTGAATGTCCTAAACTTTATAGAGATTCACAGAGATGGACACGCCATGTTGGAAAATGCAAACGAATCGATAATTCTATGACAGACAATTTTAACAGGACAACAAGACATATAAGTGCTTTTATGTGACAGGCAGATAAACAGGAAACCCATATCAAGATAAAATAGGAGAACGTCTCTTGCCAATATGCATTCATATGCGATCGAAAAATAGGTCTGGAACATTTACACTATACCGGATAGCTTTCGGAGCGTCTTGATCTTCGTATCGGATAGGGTATGTGTTCACATTATGCCAAAGCTATCCGATATGAAACGCTCCAAAAATTGGAGTGATTTTCACTCCGTTATGAAGTGATATGAAAATCACTACGCTCCGGATGTAATTGACATTAACTATTGAAATTTCTATTGTCTCGGCTATCTGATATAGTGTAAATGGGTCAATCCCATATTTTAATACTTCTGTTCACTTTTTTATGAAAATTAACGATACTTGTATGGATCAACGCTTCTTTCTGTATTGTTTTTACCCTCAAAAGCGAGATAAAACAGCTTTTTCTTTGCTTTCTCACATCATTTTCCCCCATCAGTTTTCAGGTGCCATTCCCCGATTCCCCGTTCCGCATTTGAACATTCTGTGCAAATTCCATTTAATTCTGTCTCGTTGTCTTTTCTTTGTCTGTCTTCTGTCTGACAGAGTTCCTGTTGTTCGTGAGTCCCTTGTGTTAACCTTTCTTTTTAAAAGATCTACTGATTTTATTGGCCTCTGAATATTTCCTAAAGGTTTGTAAAAAAATTTAAGAGGTATTTATTACTGTTTTTTTGGTGATTTTGCAGCTCTTCAAACGGGACCTTGCTGCATTTTCCATGCTGATTGCTCCACAGGTGTCGACAGCCCGTTGGTACCGCTAGGGCTGAGTTGGGAGAAGTCGTTCAGCCCGAGTAGTCGTACATTTGGATTTTAAAATCTTTTTAAAAATTGGACACTCAAGAAAATCTATGCAAAGGACGGGAGGATAAATGCTTAACTATATTCTTTTTTGTGGCGAGCTGGCTACTTTGAGAGATTTGCTTCAGAACGAAGAGAGCTCAAAAAGAAACTAGTAGTCTGTGAAAATGGCGTTCGAGCGAAAACTCGACGCCACTAAGACAGTGTCTTATTCCGCACTGCTTAAAAAAGATAAAGCCCCTCAAAAATGTATTCCAAACACATCTCTGGACTTAAGACAAAACCATGAACTGAAGAATTGATGAAACTGCAGCTTTTCTGCAAATTCTGCTTCGAAATCTATGAAGTATGGATACGTTGATTTGTATTAGCTACTTTTGCAAGAAAACTTGCACACGCAAAATCTTCACATTCCTGTGCGGCTGTGCATTTCATTGCATGAAAAACTTTTCGTTCAGTCAGCAATCCTCATACAGAGATTTATTAAAAACGGAAAAGATGGATATAAAAGTTCTTTTAAGGAATTTCTATATTAACAGTAAGGATTTCACGCTTCGAAAAGGCATACGAGCCCTCAAACTTTAACCTCCTGAAACAGCTGCTTGAATGTGATAATACACAAGCAATTACATACTAAGGGTGTTTTTAAAGTTATACCCACATGTTTGTCATAGAACTGTCGTTTTCCTGGATAGACCAAAAGAATGGAGACTTTCAAAGAAGATCAAACAAATGGATATGAAACTGAGAGACAAAGAAATATCAGAGCAAATTATGAATTCATCAAGAGTTGTGGCGAGTCATATTTCTTTGTAACCTTTGACATACATGATAAATGATATCTTTGAAATGTTATTCTCTGAGAACAGCTAAGTCCTAACAGCTACCAATTTCCCTTTCCAAGTCTGATGTGAAAGCATGGGCTGTAGGAAACGTGGAACTCCGAATAAGAAGTCGTTTCCCTTTTAATTTTCTTTATTTTATATATCTGTCTCATTATCCTGCTGCGAAGGCCCCTTTGTAATCTTGCGCCTATACTGCTTATCCACCACAGTACGCAAAAAACCCCACCACAGTACACAAAATACACCACCACAGTAGTGCGTATCCACCACAGTAGTGCGTATAGATTCGCTAGCGCGAGCACATGGTGAAAGCATAGCCATCTGTATGTGAAAACCTCAAACCTCTTGTGTGGAAATCAATTGTATTTATTAATTTAATTGGTGTTTTTGTTTTTAATTCAGGTTTTCCAGCAAAGCCTATGTTCTATGCAATGTCAGATGATATGAAGGAGTCCTTGACAGTTGTTGAATGCAAGGAAAAATTGCCTGATGAAAACAGCTCAAGTATGAATGCTAGGATTGGCATACTAATTGTTGTATTTTTACTCTTTCGATTGAAATTATTTCCAACCAATACAAAAGAAGAAAATATTCAGCCCTTTGAGTTTTACTGATCTTTGCAATAAAAGTGGAAACAACTTTGGGCATATTTTAGCTTTCTGTGATAGATATTCCCGAGTAGCAATCTTAGGCTTAGAAGTCACCAGCCCCATGAGGCCCCCCAAGGGGGGTACATATCACACGATCGCGTGCAATATTTCGACGATTCTCGCAATCACGCACGATAAAACTTCATTATCACGTGCATTAAACTTCAGAAGTTGCTCCCAGAAATTTTGAGCAGGATTAATATTCACGATGTTCAACCTCGACTCAACTTCATGTATCCAAAAGATTGGCTTCAGAAAATTCTTTCCACGACGAGTTTGTACGGAACACGCAAAACTAAAATTTTAGGGGACCTAATTAATTCATCATATGAGGGAATGACAGACATATAGTTAGCTGACAATGCTTGATGGATAAAATGGCATTCCTGCATGCTGGCAACCTTTCAATTATGTTGCCAATACTGTAAAATATAAATCACAAAATCACTAGCCGTAGCAAAGCATTTCACGCGACACGTAGGAGTTTAGATTCACGCGCAATAACTTCTCGTTTCACGAAATCACGGATGAACATCCGTTAAAAACAATCAAACTTACTAATTTGCTTTGAAAATGCTTTAGGGAATGCACACATAGTGCACCTTTGCAAACCAAGATTTCTCCAGGATATCTTGAGATACGGGCTTTTAACTTGTTGTATGAAGCAATCAATATTAAATTTGCTCTTGAATTACTGCTTGATTGCCTCTTTTCAATACTTTTAGGATGGGCCTACCATTTTACTTGATCATCTGTAACAGAGAGCAAGGTGTTTACAATTGACAATTTGTGCTCCCACAACCTCAAGCACAAATGGTGCAATTGCTAACCACTTCACTATACTGTCCTCTTGTTTGTTAGAGTAAAAAAAGCTACCTGCTAGCTTGGATTCAGAGCAAGATCTATTGTATTCTTTTAATGTATCCCTTGATTAGAATATGTTATCTTTTCAAGCTTTGGAGACAGTTTGCAATTCTTCTGCAATATCAGATATTCAAATTCAAAAGCCTCTCGTTGACAAGGTAACCATGAAGTCGGATGAAAACTGGCTTCTTTTATTGTTTTGAAACAATTGAATGAAACTCTTGTTTGCATTTCACATGAAAAAATTTTATAATACCGCTTTCATGCATGGCGAAGGCATGCTATTGCACTGTCATGGATGGCACAGGCCTCTATCATATTGGGTGTGCGATTTATGGCACACTTCTTTTCATAAATTGGTGTTATTTATTTGAACAATCTAATTATTTCATTGTATAATAGCATGAGAGAGTTAATTGCTCAAAATTCTTCCTTGGAACCTATAAGAATTCTTTTGAATCTTTTAACAGAATAGAATTAAATATTTTCCACATTATCAAACGTAATTTATAAAAGTTAAAACGAGCTGAAACGACTTGAAACGAGCTGTTAAAATTAGAATTGAGGCTGAAATGACCTGAAACGACCTGTTATCCAAGCAACGAGGTATAAAAGTCAAAAGAATCGTATTGTTCTTTTTGCATTGTTGCATTCTTTTCTTATAACAAAAGGAACATGCGTTAGTATCAAAGCGGTCGTCCTTCTGGGATGCTATTGTATTTCATCACCAATAAGCTTATCCATTGAAAAAGTAACGAATTGTAAACGAGTTGAACTGAAATCGATTGATTTGATTTGCCGATCAAAGGAGGAGAGTTATTTTTTCCGAGCTTCCAAGATTCTTTCGTGTTTCGCCATCTAAGCAGTCAAGAAGATGACGATATATTTCCGTTACAAAAAAAGGATTTCTAAGAGTTCAATCCGCATCTGAGTATACATTCAGCCTTTGTCATTTGTTTCGGTCTGTTTCTGACTTTTACACTCTGAAGAGTTTCAGACGAAAAGAATCTTTTAAGTATGCCCGAAAATGCTTCCGTTGTATATCCCGATTCTGAAATATATCTATGCAAATTCTAATTTATTTACCAATATAAAAAACGAGCAGAAAATCGTATGACACTATTTTTAGAAACGATAACACCCCTCAATTTCTCAATAGGAATTTTGTTGTTGTTGTTAGATTACGAATACGAAAGGAAAGGAAGATCGTTGTTGTTTGATTTCTGAAGAGTTTCTTTCTTTAGAAACAGAAAAGAAGAAAAAGGAAATTAAATACTCAGCAAAACATTGGAATGGAAGATGAGCAAAACACAAAAATACCTGAAAAGAAGAGAAAAGCTAACATAAGAAAAAGAGAAGGAAAAGCTCAAAATAAACAGAATGAGAAATCTTCAAGGTATCCAGCTTTGAATATCGATGATAACGAGACAAAAGAACTTGATAGACATCCAAGAAGAAAGTCTGGAATTGATTACAGAGAGGCAGAGATTCCTGACAATGAGGATTTTTTGTGTGAGTTTAAGCAGTTGACTTACTTTTCTGATGTCATATCATGTCATTTTAACAACATTCTCATTCTGTGTCAAATGAAGAACTCTTTTTTCTACTGTTTTGTTTACAGATTGTGAACAGTGTCGAGGATTTTACAGCAGTTATTGCCCGATTCATGGGCCACTTCAAAATTCAGACGATGTCAGTGAGAATAGTAATTCTGGGAATGGAAATTCAGAGGTTCTGGAAACAAAGGAGGAGTCTTCTCTTCAGGAGTTTGAGATTCAACCAATGTCGAATTCAAATTCTGAGATTGATGAAACAGCAATAGATGAAATCGATTCAAAAACAAGCCAAGCAAATGAAAAAGATAGTTCTGACGATGAAGAAATTTATGGAAATGCAAGAAACAAGTCACAAATCATTTACACAGACGAAGAGGATTCTGATAATGATACCCGTTTATGTGAGTTTTTAAGAAAGAGATTAGTTTTACTTTTGGTTTGATTTATTTCACCAACATTAATTAATCATGAAAAAATTATAAAACGTTTTACACCCTATCATGTTTCCGCTGTTAATCAAAATTTGAACCTTTCTACAAGTGAAAAATTATCATGAATAACTTTTTGTTACGTTATGCAAATCACAATTTTGCCAATTTTTGGTATATTTAACACTTGAAGAGGGCTTGTCATAGTCATGTGATATGTTCAACGTTTCCATTCAATGTTTATAAGCTGTTCTCAATGCCTAGTGAAAACAAATGCGTTCTGTTGCATTCTGTTGATATTAACGTATTACGCACTTACTATAATGCCATTGTAGCTACTGTTTATAAATTCTTTCCATGGCTACCTACAAATATTTTTTTCGTCTTTGAATTAATCAAAAAAAGAATATAATTGAATATGTTTCTTCAGGTCAGCTTGAACAAATCAACCATTCTGAGAGCAATTCTGGTGAAAATTTGCATGCGAAAAACTGTGGAGATGAAAAGATAAATTATGAAATAGGAAATGGAAATGAAAACATTGGAGCTGAATATAGTGAAGATACTGAACATAGTGAGATTAATACCAGTAAATCAAATGTCCCCAGTGAAAACAAAAGTACAAAGCCTAAGAATATGCTATGTGATTTTTGTGGAAAAAAATTTAACTCTCGCAGCACTCTGAAAATTCACCTTCGGATTCATACAGGAGAGAGGCCATATGAGTGCGAGTTTTGTGAGAAGAAATTTATTCAACCAGGGCATCTTAAAACGCATCTTCGAATTCACACTGGAGAGAAACCACATGAGTGTAATACTTGTGGGAAAAAATTTAGTCAGTCAAGTCATCTAAAAATACATCAGCGAATTCATACAGGGGAAAAGGCTTACTTATGTGATATTTGTGGAAAAGGGTTTAATCAATTGACACGTTTTCAGAGCCACGTACAACTTCACGCAGTCAAGAAACTGTATG
The DNA here is from genome assembly GCA_014526335.1 of Chrysaora quinquecirrha. Lineage (NCBI taxonomy): Eukaryota > Metazoa > Cnidaria > Scyphozoa > Semaeostomeae > Pelagiidae > Chrysaora > Chrysaora quinquecirrha. The sequence continues at coordinate 92,109 of JACTAT010000133.1, read as the reverse complement.
AGTGTGATATCTGTCAAAAAGGTTTTAATCAGCAAGTTGATCTCAGAAAACATAAAAAAACACACGAAGAAAGGAAAACCTATGCATGTGGAATTTGTGGAAAAAAATTTCATCACTTGGGAAATTTCAAACGTCATCAGCTACTTCACAAAGAAGAGAAACCTTATGCATGTGATGTCTGTGAAAAGACATTTAATCAGCTTGGTGGGCTTATAGAGCATAAAAATATTCACACTGAAAAGAAGAATTATGCATGTGATTCTTGTGGAAAAGAGTTCAACCATTTAGCAATGTTTCAAATCCATCAGCTAATACATAGCAGAGAGCAACTCTACAGATGCAATATTTGTGGGAAAAGGTTTGAAAATATAATAAATTTCAAAAGCCATCAACAAAGTCATACAGGAGAGCGACCATACAAGTGTCATATTTGTGAAATGAATTTTAATCAGTTTGATGAACTTAAAAAGCATGAAAAAAGTCACACTGAAAAGAAGAAATATGCATGTGATACCTGGGGAAAAGAATTCAATCATTTGGAAAAGTTTCAAAGCCATCAGCAAAAGCACACAGAAGAGCGACCATACAAGTGTCATATTTGTGAAAAGAATTTTAATCAGTTTGATGAACTTAAAAAGCATGAAAAAAGTCACACTGAAAAGAAGAAATATGCATGTGATACCTGGGGAAAAGAATTCAATCATTTGGAAAAGTTTCAAAGCCATCAGCAAAAGCACACAGAAGAGCGGCCATATAAGTGTGATATTTGTGAAAAGAATTTTAATCAGTTTGATGAACTTAAAAAGCATGAAAAAATTCACAATGAAAAGAAGAATTATGCATGTGATACTTACGGAAAAGAATTCAATCATTTAAAAAAGTTTCAAAGCCATCAGCAAAAGCACACAGAAGAGCGGCCATATAAGTGTGATATTTGTGAAAAGAATTTTAATCAGTTTGATGAACTTAAAAAGCATGAAAAAATTCACAATGAAAAGAAGAATTATGCATGTGATACTTACGGAAAAGAATTCAATCATTTAGAAAAGTTTCAAAGCCATCAGCAGAAGCACACAGAAGAGCGGCCATATAAGTGTGATATTTGTGAAAAGAATTTTAATCAGTTTGATGAACTTAAAAAGCATGAAGAAAGTCACACTGAAAAGAAGAAATATGCATGTGATACTTACGGAAAAGAAATCAATCATTTAGAAAAGTTTCAAAGCCATCAGCAAAAGCACACAGAAGAGCGGCCATATAAGTGTGATATTTGTGAAAAGAATTTTAATCAGTTTGATGAACTTAAAAAGCATGAAAAAATTCACAATGAAAAGAAGAATTATGCATGTGATACTTACGGAAAAGAATTCAATCATTTAGAAAAGTTTCAAAGCCATAAGCAAAAGCACACAGAAGAGCGGCCATATAAGTGTGATATTTGTGAAAAGAATTTTAATCAGTTTGATGAACTTAAAAGCATGAAAAAATTCACAATGAAAAGAAGAATTATGCATGTGATACTTACGGAAAAGAATTCAATCATTTAGAAAAGTTTCAAAGCCATCAGCAAAAGCACACAGAAGAGCGGCCATATAAGTGTGATATTTGTGAAAAGAATTTTAATCAGTTTGATGAACTTAAAAAGCATGAAAAAATTCACAATGAAAAGAAGAATTATGCATGTGATACTTACGGAAAAGAAATCAATCATTTAGAAAAGTTTCAAAGCCATCAGCAAAAGCACACAGAAGAGCGGCCATATAAGTGTGATATTTGTGGAAAATCATTTAGTCATTCAGGAAATTTAAAATCTCATTACCGTGTTCACACAGGAGAGAAACCGTACAAATGTGATACTTGTGGAAAAAGATTTAGTCAAGCAGGGAATTTAAAATGTCATTACCGTATTCACACAGGAGAGAAGCGGTACCAATGTGATACTTGTGGGAAGAGATTTTGTCAAGCAGGGAGTCTTAAAAGTCATCAGCGAATCCATACAGAAGAGAAATGATATTTGTATGATCATCTTGGAAAGCGACTTAGTTGGCAAATCTGCAGACTTTTCTATGATACAGGCACTGCAAGCAACCATAAATCTCCGATATTTGAGCATTTTAGCATTACTTGGCATTGATTAACTGCATCAGATATTCGTATTTATACCCATCGATAAACTCTTGTAGTAAAAATCCTTATCATGGTATGTGCTGACAAATTTCACCATCAATCGTTAATTTTTAAAAGTATTGACAGACTGGTATACAAGGGAGAGATCGTGAAACTGACGGTTTTGGAAAAGGATTGAATCAACCAGGAATCGTAAACAAAGCAAAAAATCGAAGGTAACATATAAATTATGAAATAAGGAAGTTTATGACTTTTTTATTATAGTATTTCCAGACCTTGAAATTCTGAATTTGTTGATCACAAGCAGATAGACCTTATGCCTACGATATTTGTGGAAGGAAAATCAGACAATAAACTGTAGTACTATTCAAAGTAATTTGCCGATTTATAGAGGAGAGAAACCTTATGCCTATGGTGGCTATTTCTAAAAAGAGGAACGAGGAGGAATAAGAGGAACGAACAGGAAAGAGGAGGATCCGAGAATATTGTTCATTTCGTTCTCTTCATCTATCTCTGTAACGCTTTGCCCCTCCTTGTTCCTCCTCTTCCTCTTTGTTCCTCCTGATCTTCTCTTTGTCCCTCCTTGCTCTTAATTTTCCTCTTCATTCCTCTATATTCCGCTTTGTCCCTCCTTGTTGCTCCTCCTTCCTCTTCGTTCCTCCCTGTTCCTCCTTGTCCCTCCTTGTTGCTCCTCCTTCTTCTTCGTGCCTCTCTGTTTCCCTTTTCCCCTCCTTGTTCCTCCTCCTTTCTCTTCGTTCCTCCCTGTTCCTCCTTGTCCCTCCTTGTTCTTAATCGTTCCTCTTTGTTCCTCCATGTTCCTCTTTGTTCCTCTTCGTTCCTCTCTCTTCTCTTGTTCCTCTCCGTTCCTCTTGTTTCTTCGTTCTTCTTTTTAGAAATAGCTTGCCTGTGATATTTGTGGATTATCATTCGCACGCAGGACAGAAACAAAAGACACAGATATCTCTTTTATTTCCCCATATCATTGTCCATAATTGTATCATTTCAGTGATTTTTTTCAAGATAGATTTTTTGCGCGTGTTATGGCTTTAATTTTAAAAAGTACCATATAGATATCAGTCTCTTCCCCAGGCCCTAAATCGAATGTCTACGAATCTCAACCGTCAGATCTATTTGGGTCCTGGTACCGGCCACAAAAAGCCTAGGCCAAATCTGCCAATTGTATATGGCCCATTCACAGGTAGCAGATTGCGTCGATTTTTAGCCTGTCAGTCTTACCGTGTACCGGGTGCTGCGTACCGAGGTACTGGGAAGCTGCCACCCCCCTCCTTCCGCCCCCCCCACTTAAGAGCGCATCTATGAGAAAATTAAGCACATAAAGGACAATTACTGGTCGGAAAATTTGATGAAATCTGAAAGCGGAGGGGTGTTAGAATAAGCGGGGGAATCTTTTTTCTATTTTGATAACAATTACGTAAATTTGTCTAAATTTGCAAAATTTGGAAATCCAATGAAGTCAACGTGTTTGTGTGCTCAATTACAGTAAAATTATTCACAGAAATCCCTTCAAAAATACTTAATAAAAACAAAAGGGTGAAACAGCCGCCTTATTTTGCAAAGGCCTCAACTGTAACATTTGAATCATACTATAGCATGCATTCAAAAACTTGCATTGTTTAGCTATGCTTTGCGAAAAAGTATATAGTTTGGAATCTCGTGAAAAAATTGTTTTCCTTCGAAAAAGCAATAGAATTAATAAACGGACGATCCTAAAAAGAAACAAAAAAAGCAGGGGCCCACTTCAACTCATTGTTTTCATAAGAAACTATGCTCTGAGCCATATAGTAGGGTTTCGTAACTTTGATCACATTTGGTATAGTAAAAGTTTCTTGCAAAGTTTCTTAACTAAAAAATTGGAATTTCGGAAACTCCGTGAAATAATGGTTTAATATGAAGTATGATGTTCTTAGTAGTCAAAATATTTATATTTTCCGGAATTGACACTAACAATTTTTGGGGATTATTTTTGCGTAAACATTACAACATGGACATCAGAAAATAGAATGCTGAATTTAAATGCGGCAATAGTTTTTTAGTTTTTATTTTACTTCAGTTCATATAGAAGAGTTTCTTATAGAAAAATTGTGTTCGGTACCCAAGAGTATTATCTGTCATTTGATCAACTAAGATCTATTCAGAATTCAATCCTCAAGAAGAAAGAGAGAGAGCACAGATTTGTGTGTAATGTTTTTGTGTTATGGCAACGGGGTTTATCATTGGTCTATCAGCCCGGGGGATACTTCATATGTTTTGGGGACTGGGGACGTGCCGCCCAAAAGGGTATCGCTTTTCATAATTTTAGTGTAGACACGGGTCTAGACTTGCTCCAAGTCTATTTCTTAATATCCTTCTCCAAAGGTCCACCATTCCGTGTAAACAAAGGAGAGTGCCATTTCCCTGGCACTCTCAGGGCATTTTTTAAGGAGGTTTTTTGGGACAATTGCCCCAGTAGGCCCCTCTTCGTGCCCCAGTAGTGAAGAAAAAAACAGCCTTTTTGCCCCAAAACATGGGCCCCTGTTTGGACTGAAATGGTCTTAAACACCAAAGAATAATTCTTTGTGGACCATATGTTAAATGGGCTTTGAATATGTACTGACAATTTTGCTTGCTTGTTGCTTGGTCGCTTAATTAACTCTATATGCGAAGAATACGAAGTATTAACGAAGTATAAGACAATTGATTTCGATGCCACAGATCAAAGTTATACAATCAAAATTTTCGGGAATATGGGAATATGCCATATTTTCTCCATTTTTATCTGACAAAGGTCTGAAGTTTCACCAGCCAATATGCCCCAAAGAAACAAATCATGAGATCTATTCATTGAATGCAATGCAGTCTCAATTAGGCTCTTTAGCAAGCAATAACGTTAGTCACTCTTTTGGATTCCTAAAGAATTCAGATGTTCAAAGATGTTTGGCTCTTTATTACAACTTTGAAGTTTTGTACCACTCAAAGACCATAAGAATTCTGCACAAACTCCACGATTAAGTTGCAAGAAAACAACATTATAAGAATTCGAAGAGGGCCATTAGAGCGATTCTAGCTTCAGTGTTCTTCACAATTTTTCGGGGAGCATGGCATGCCCCCGGACCCCCAATAGGGTGCACATTCGGCGCACGCTCTACTGCAGTGCCCCCATTTTACTCGTGCCCGTCAAAATTTAAGTACCCTCTTACGCCCATTTGATGGATCAGAAAGATGTTTTTTCTTTGACTTTGTTTATTCGGCAAATCGAGACGGTCACCCCCCCTTGAAAACTTCTGTCGGACGGCCCTGAGAGCTGTACAAGAAACAAGACTTTGTTTCTCTCCTTTGTTTCCACGGAATGGTGGACCTTTGGAGAAGGATATTAAGAAAAAGACTTGGAGCAAGTCTAACACGGGTCTTAATTTCCTGAAAATCGGTATAAAAAAGGGTATGGATTCCTCCCTAGTCGGTACAAACTTTGGAAACAACTGTCTTGTTTGTTTTCGTTTATTTTCACTTTTTTGGTGAAGTTTGATTCGAAACGACATAATATGGCATATTCTAGCACATATAGTAGTGTACGAGTCCATATTTTGGTATAATTTTGGGTATACATTTTCAGGACTTTAGTATAAATACGAGTAGGCATTTGGTTTCTTGTGCGGCGCGTTCCTATCCGTTTGTATGTCAAGTAATCCCCTGATTTATCAGTACTGGTAATAAGTTTAGTTGAATGCGTATTGTAATGCGTGTCCCTGTCCGTGAATAAAAAAATCTCATCACTAGTTTCTGAGGTTTAGAGTCACTCTGTGATCATTTCTGCGTGACATTTGAGTGGTTTGTGCCAAAAAAAAACAGAATACTGCGATTGTTATGTTCGATTATCCGGTTTTGGATTATCTGCACGCATTTTGAAAATCTCGTGTCCTGAGTAGGCCAGATAATCGAATAACTAGGTACTGTATTCTTTTCTGCAAGATAAGGTCTTGAATTTTCGAAGCTCTGCGTGATATTTTTTAAAGATTGAGGTGTATCATTTATTTTTACATGCACGCAAGCACAAAACAAAGCTCCCCAAATACTGTTGCTTATGTGTAACAAGCGAAAGATGCTTCTTGGCAATTATCGAATACTGTACACGTTTTTTTTGGCCATCAATGAAATTGTCTTAGATTTCAGTACCAAAACTTCCATGTGAATTTCTTTGCGAAAGTTTTGGAATGCAATATTTCGGCGCATGCAGTTAAATGCACTGAAAAATTGCACAAACACCACGTGATCAAAAATTTGTACTCTATAACTACCACATATAGTGAAGGGTTTATTTAGTCTATGAAGATTATTGAATGAAATGAAAAAATGGTCAGTCACTTTGTTGTCTCTGGGATTGTATCGCACTTGCCCATGATTTTATTTACAGATCCCAAATATTGATTTTCTGCATGTGCACAAACCCTCCCATATTGAAAGTTAATGAGTGCCCCACTTTCCGTTCCCCCAGGTAGGCTTTACATAGAGAGAAAAAACAATTTCGCTGTTCGTTCATCAATCAAACATATTGAATTGTAAAAAAGAAACAATACACGCAAGCAAAGTGTTCATTGAAAGAGACAGTCAAGTCTATCCCTTCACCGTTCTTCTTCTTCTAGTTACAACTCTTCTCCTTCTGTAGACTACGAATCTTCTCCTGCGAACCCACCGTCTGCGAGCCCATCGTCTGCGAGCCCATCGTCTGCGAGCCCATCGTCTGCGAGCCCACCGTCTGCGAGCCCATCGTCTGCGGGACCATCTACGGCGAACTGGTACTCGTCTGCGTCTTCTCCAAAAGAGAAGCGGGTCAGCTGGTTGGTCTGCTTCCTCAACTTCCGCTACATCTACGGAGAAAATAGAATTTTACGAATCAAGCTTGAAAAGCTAAGCGGACGCGGGCATATGCATACAAGGCCCGCTGTTTATACAGCCCCCTGACTTCTTGATAGGGGATAGGGGTTGGTGCTCACATCGGGCCAGAGCTTCCAATACGAAACACTCAAAAACTCGTCTGTGATTTTAGTTTCTACGACGTCTCCTACGATGTTCCTTATAAATTGGTTCTTTATAAAAAAAAACGTGTATCGTTCTAGTCTTTAATATACTTTCTTGGCACTCTAAACATTGCAAGAAACTTTGGATGAACTCTCCGAACTTCTTATAAAAGCACTCGAATCTTGGGAAAAAATATGGGGAAAAAACATTCTGTAGTTCATTCAAATCCGGATATTGAAGTGACAAAATTCGATGAAATCTGAGCAAAAAAGGGTGTTCAGCATAAAGAAAATAGCAAAAAATAAACCTGTTGGCTGTTCTTCCTCTTCGGTAAGGCGGTTCTCATCTTCGTTAGCAGGATCCTGCTCCTCGGTGGCATCTTGTTCTTGCTCTTCGGTATCTTGTTCGGTATCTTCTTCAGGGTCTTTTTCTTGCGGTTCTTCTTGGTCGGAATCTTCCTCAGAGTCTTCATCGGATTCTTCTTTAGTTGGCTCTGGTATATCATTCACATCTTTGCTAAGGGGGTCTTGCTGCTTAGCGTCTTTCTCGTTCTTAACCGGCTCGCCTAAAATAAAACCAAACATTAAGTTATACCGCCACAAACAAATCGAACACTGATTAAAAGGAACACGGAGGATAGGTGAACATTCTCAGAAAATTAAAGAATTTTCAGAAACTATAGAGGCTGGGATGGAAAACGAAGAACAACGTTATCAAGAACAGGACGGCTTATGCAAATGATTAGCAGAAACGCAAATAGGAATATTTTAAATATCAACAATAATCGTATATCGCACTTCGTCCTCTTTTTGAAAACGAGGCCCTTAGTTGAAATGGTCTTTTCTTGACCTGTTTGCACGAAATTTGGGTAGCAAAACTGATTTTTCTTTACAATTTATTGGAAATTCTTCAATCCTGTAAGAAACTTTTAGTACTAAATTAGGATATAGAATAGAAAGTAGTGTAGTTATAAAGAAACTTTCATTCATCTTACCACTGATACAAAGTGCTAATCCTAAAAGGACAGCAAAAAGAACAAAAGCTCTCATATTGAATTCTTCCTCTGCCTGAAGTCTGCATGAAAGAGACATGAAATGCATGAAAACGTGCAGAAGAGGAATAACTATACATACTATAGCAAACAAATTTCATTATACCAAGTATTATATACTTGTGTTAGCGTCGTTCAAGCTTACTTGGAACATGGAATCGAATCATGGCCGAAATTAAAAGGAACAAGGGAACATCAGGAAACAGGGATTAAGTCAAATCTTCCCCACAGATTCGATCTGTCTGAAAAATAATCCCACAAAACTCCAGAGAACAGGGGGATTTTCTCAAGGAAACGGAACATGTTACCTCTCCCCCACTCAAAACGACCCTGGTAGTTGAAGAACATAATTTCTTATGAAAACATTAATCCCAGGATAATGAAAGCCGGATAGTAGTTGTTTCTTAAAAGAGGCTCTTAAACCGCCCTCTCTCTTTTTAGCCCAACTCTCTATTAAGCCCGCCCTTTTCAAGCGAATGAGTTCAGTAGTAAACATAGGAAATTAAATATTTAAGTCGTTACGTGGTGATACTATCAAAAACTTGCGTCTTCCAACAACCAATAACTACTTTTTAGATACAACGAATTTCATTTGATCTAAGGTCAAAACTTTCTTTGATATCTCATTTCTTGATGTACGTAGCATTCGTCTTGACAAATCAAGAACAAAATACGCTAAATAATTCTTCAAGCCCCCACTCTCTATCTAAAGCATGCACCCCTCTCAAAACTTCCAAAATGAAATAAGACCCCTGGGGGCTAAATAGACCTTTTACGGTAAGAAAATACATATAATTAAAGAACAAATAAAGAACAAAATACGCTAAATAATTCTTCAAGCCCCCACTCTCTATCTAACATGCACCCCTCTCAAAACTTCCAAAATAAAATGAAACCCCTGGGGGCTAAATAGACCTTTTACGGTAAGAAACTACATATAATTAAAGAACAAATCAAGAACAAAATACGCTAAATAATTCTTCAAGCCCCCACTCTCTATCTAACATGCACCCCTCTCAAAACTTCCAAAATAAAATGAAACCCCTGGGGGCTAAATAGACCTTTTACGGTAAGAAACTACATATAATTAAAGAACAAATCAAGAACAAAATACGCTAAATAATTCTTCAAGCCCCCACTCTCTATCTAACATGCACCCCTCTCAAAACTTCCAAAATAAAATGAAACCCCTGGGGGCTAAATAGACCTTTTACGGTAAGAAACTACATATAATTAAAGAACAAATAAAGAACAAAACACGCTGAATAATTTTTCAAGCCCCCACTCTCCAATATGCACCCCTCTCTAATTAGAAAACAACTTGGTGAGAATTGGACTTAAAAAGAGGTAAAGTTTAAAATTACTAAGAAATTGTTTCAGTGCAGTGTGGAAAAACAAAAAAGATAGTACCTTCTCTCCTCAGATGTCGAAGATTCCCTGATGATCGATGATTACACCAGATCAGCCGACGATCTGTTCTGAAGAGCCAAGGCAAATTGCAGGGCTTTATATTTTTTTTTTTTTTTTTTTTAACAAAGGTATTAGGCCAAGAGGGCCTCTAACCTATTAACAGAACAAGTTAAAGTTAATTAGAAAATACAAAAAAAATTAATCTAATACAAGGAACTACTGATAATAACTAGTAAAAAAGAAAGAAAGAAGCTACTGTACGTATGTCCAACACAGTTCGCAATTTAAAAGAAAGTGATCGATAAGAGTAACTAACGTATACAATACAATACAATAATTAAAACGAATACAATAATAGATGATAGGATAGTGGATAAAACTATTTAAAATTTAAATTCCGATTTCTTTTTTAGACTTTTCGTAACAAAAGATGAAACCAAAAGAAGACACTTAGTATCTTCTTGGTTAAGCAGCCATATAAATTTATTTCGGGTGCTTAAATGACCTACGGATGGGTATGAGCGTTCAATTTTGATCAAAAGATCTCTTCTTTCATTCTCAAAAAGTGGGCATAACATAAGAAAATGAATTTCGTCACCCAGAATTTTATTTCCCATAGTGGTGCAGTATTTACAGTATCTTTCTGATCTTAGAATTTTATTTTTACCAAATCTTCCAGCCTCAATTTCTAAGTTATGTGCACTTAGTCTTAATTTTGACAAACATTGCCTTTTATTAAAGTCAGAAATTGCATCTAGATATCTTTCAAATTTGAAAACAGTTTTAACTTCAGCGTATGTACACAGTTTTCTATTTTGTACCCGATGTTCGTGAAGATTGGACATGATTTGACTCGCAAAGTAATTGTAGACTTTTGATTTGATAATACAAGGAACATCAGAGGAAAGAATACCATATTTATCCCTTAAACCATTAGCTTTGGAGAGCCAATTTACTTTACCAGAAGCAGCGTCATTTAAAAGAAATCGAAAGCACTTTAAAACATACCTATTTGACTCTACATTGTTTAGTGATTCAAGGCGACGAGGAAATTTGAGAATGTTAACATGTCTATGCAACTGAAGCTTAATTCTTCCAAGTTCAGCATAAATTGCATCGGAATTAGTCGTCGATTTGACACCTAGTATATATTTGCAAGCAGATAAGTGAAGACGCTCTAAGGTTATGTAGTCATCGAATCCCCAAATTTCGGATGCATAATTGAGAATGGGTACAATTGTTTGATCAAAAAGGTACAGGAACAAGCTTGGTTGTAATCCGTCAAATTCCTTACATTTATTAATTAATGCAAAATATGCTTTGCTAGCTTTCTCTTTAATAAGATCAACATGTTCATTGAAAGAGCCGTTTGATTGTATTGTTACACCGAGGTATTTATAGACTTACCCTAAGTCTAAATCTTTCCTTATCCGAACACAATCATGCCAGAAATATCATGGCGCTGCGGAGGAGACAAAGAGAAAAGTGAACGGAGATTTAGACTTATACTCTTGTGCAGGTCATGAATAATTAATGAGCTTTTTCCTTTGTTTTTCCTGAACAGGCGGACAGATTTCTGTCCGCCGGCATTCTCTTTGATGTTGTACATGGACAATTCAGCAGCATTGAAATAAAACAAAGCAAATTAGAGGAGTAATCGTACCATGAAAATTGCAAGGGGGTTTTCTTATTTGCGTAGATAACATAAACAGAATTAATTAATAAAAGGGCCTTTAGAAAAAACCTTTTGTAAAATTTGTCTGAGAAATGTCGATTCCTTTCATTCACTGCTTAACAATTGTTATCATACCTCCTGAGCATTTGCAGAAACAACAAACCTCCAGCAAACTCATTAATTATTCATGACCTGCACAAGAGTATAAGTCTAAATCTCCGTTCACTTTTCTCACTGTCTCCTCCGCAACGCTGTCACATTTCGGTTATGAATTCGTGTTCGGATAAAAAAAGATTTAGACTTAGGGTAAGTCTAGTCTCTGCTTTTCTGTGCAATCCTGCAGTTTTGTTCCACTAAAAGAATATCTACTTTAGGTATAGAACTGTTCTTAGTCTGAACTCTACCCATCGGACCTTCCTAGCATGGGCAACCCTTAATGGAAACAAAGTTCCAGCTAGTAGAGCTCCTAGGGTCACTTTCCACCTGTTTTTTTAGCAGCTGATTGTAACGAGAAAAATACTGAGCCAAGCATTTGGCAGCAAAATAACCTAGCATTTCTACTGAGGAGGGCTTTCTATTATGACCAAAGGCTCTGAGAAGCAAATTAAGACTGTTGTCATTTTGCAATAGAATGCTGGGCTGTCTTGTCAATTCAGATGTTATTTTGAATTGACTGGAACTGCCCGGGCAAAATTGGCTCAAGGATAACCTAGGTTTTTCCTAGGTCAACCTAGGTGTATCTCTCAAGGAAAACCTAGAAAGGAACCTAGGTTTTCCTTGAGCCAATCCTTGAGAAGACCTAGGTTTTCCTAGGTTTTAAATTGGAACAACGTAGCTGTATATGGAAAGAAAAACAGTTCAAGGAAAACCTAGGTCTGCTCAAGGATGCCATATTTGGATGTCATCAGCCGATATTTCTGATGACAGGAATACCTAGGTTAAACCTAGGTTTTCCTAGGGCAATCAATAACAATTATTTGATAGAAAACCTAGGTTTTACCTAGGTTAACCTAGGTATAGAATACATCATTACCCTAGATAAACCTTGAGAAGATGACACTCTGTTTTCATTCAAGATTAATAAAAGTAGAAAATATGATTGTAAAGGCCCGATGTTATTTTTTATTCTGCATTGTTTCATGAAACGCCTCTAATAAAATAAACTTCAGCTCCATCAACACGCGATTTTCCAACACATTCCCAACATGAATCAATGAATTCCGAATACTAGATTGAGAATTTCTGATACTGAATGTTAGAATTAGAAGAACAAGAACGCCAAATGTGAAAAACATGAAGCAAACACATTTTAACCCGTCTTTAACCACTCTTAGTAGATCAAATATAAACTGAGACCGAATGAAAAGGCTTATACAAGAAATAAACTAATTTGCCTTTAGTACTTTTTGTCATTTGTAGTATTTAAACTAATGGTAAATAGCTATTTTTGAAAGCTTTGAGTTCCGAAATTAATAAGCTCATAACGTTGAGCGCTTATGGAAATAAGTCATATGCTAAAACGCTTTAAATGCTTTTAGTAGCAAATTGATGAGTTAATTTTAGCCTCTGCCTAATAGGCGTTATCCAAATTACAAAAACAACACGAATTTTAAACCATACTCGAAGAATGCAACAACTTACAACTCTTCACCTTCAAGTTTGTTCTGCCAATTTAGCGACAGTTTCTGCATTTTCAGTCTTTCATAGTAAAAATAGGTCCTCATAGTCATCGACTGTTTATCAGCATCGTTGTTTGGTTTATGAAATTACTGTGCCCATTATTAAAAACCATAAAAACTGTGCAATTTTGAACAGACGAAAATCGTGTCTGCCTTCCAGAAGCAAAGTTGTTATCAAACCGTTAGAATTGTATTTTTGCGCCAAAACTTTTCGTAAGCTCAAGGTTTTCTCAAGGTGCCGTGTGTTTGATTTTCTCAAGGTTTCATGAAATACCTTGAACTAAAAGGAGTTCATTGGCAATTCAAGGATTTCTCAAGGTCCTTGGTTCAAATATGGTTCAAGATTGGATCTAAATCCTTGAAACAACAGACGCTTTTTAATAGTGTTCAAGGTTTTCTCAAGGTCCTTGAGGTACTGAAATCAAGGTTTTTTTCGCAAAAAGAAATACTGCTCAAGGATCCTGGGGTTTCCTTGATCATCCCTAGGTTTTCTCAAGGAAAATCAACGAAATTCAAGGATCCTTGATTTGGTAAATTGGCCGGGTGATGTCAGATTGAAAATTTCTGCCTTGTGAACAATACATATCAATAGCTTCAAAAGATTCAAAAAAGTTTTCCCGTTTAATTTTCTGTCTATAAAAAAGTGGTTCAACAATAACCGTTGCCAGGCACAATCATCTATAAGATACAATGTCACCTTTTCATTAAATGCTTTGCATGCAAGAGAAAGGGACTTAATGTCACTGAAACTTAGAAAACTTAACACTCTGTTTAAAACTTTTCTGTCTGCAGAGAGCAGCAAACTTGTCATGTTATTATCATGGTCATTGGAAGAAGAATCACAACTTATAGAATTAATCTGAAAACTGAGTTCCCTCTTGTATACTGTCAACTGATCTCTGTAATTATCAAGAGATTGTTTAAGTTTATAATTATAATGATACCAGTTTGTCCAATGCTGACTACAAATATTGGCTTTAGAGCATTCACCAATGTTTTCTAGTCTAAAATATGTTATCATGAGCATTGTACTTTCCCAATCCCATGAATTATGTCCACCACCTCTTATTTTCTTCTTAGCAAAGATTTCAGTTTAATATTAGCAAAACGGTTGGGAATAATGCATTTACTTTCTGCCTGCTTCTCAACAATGGTTGATGTGCATTTACTGATATTTTCAATATGCAAGCCAGTCTCATCATAAAATTGTGCATTGTCTGAACTGTTTCCTGTTTTATGAAAAAGGGGAGAAACTCCAGGAGAAGGAAAGAGCACATTACCTGGCTTTGCAGAGACTGGAGTTGAAACTTTACTCTTTTTTTAGAACAGCACCTTTAGGAAGATTTAAAGGAACAGAAGAAGAGGAAGATTAATAGCAACCAAGTCCCTCAATATCTATCTGAAATAATTCACTCAAACTCAAAAATTCATGAGCATAACACGAGACAAAAGCATCATTTACATGTACCTATGTCCACAACAGCAAGCCATCACAGAACATTCTTGTTTCAAGCCACTGCCGAATACAATATATTACCATCAAGAGTGCAGCAAGTAGGCCCTTAAATGCTATCAAACAAAATTTGCGATGATAATGGCCATGTTCAATATTGCAACTATCTACGTTCAATACTCACTGTGGTTAAAAACTCTTGTCTTCTTTGTTAAAAAATCATAGTATAATCCTGCACACGGAGACTCGCCATGATGTGAGCCCTCGGCCAACGCCGAACACACTCTATCTACCTCTACCACAGAAACCAAACAACACTGATCCGACTAAACTCCAAACAAAATCGTTCACCAGTTTTAAAGAAAATCCTACGTCCATGGCCTAAACTCACACCGCAACGAGTGAAGCTTGCAAGGAGAGAGGAGAGGCACAATTTTTGCGGGAAACCATGTCGTAGATCGCATGCGCTTTGACCGCAAAGCCGATTGGTTCGGACAAACCTATTAGTCTTTTGACAAGACAACAAATATTAGCCTTTTGTTCTAAACAATAGAGTTGAAGACTCGTCTCCCCAACAAATACTCAGAGAATTTGAGTATTGACAAACTGTCTCATTCATGTCTCACTCATTCAATTTAATGACAATGATGGCGAGCAATTCCTTTAAAATAACTTTGTAGATGTGGATGGATTGTAAAAAATGTTAATTTATGTAATTTTCGTTCGATTTTCCTTTGAGTGATTATTTTCCTTTTTGAAGCCAAGGAGGCAATTTGTGGTAAATGCAAATGTTTTTAGACTGCCCAGGTTCAAGCATTCCAAGTCTTTATTTCCGTCACCAGACGCAATAAATGCCCCATAGCTTGGGGCCTAGTTGATGTTGTTATTAGATTAAACTCGCCAAACTCACCCCATATTGTATTTGTAGAAAAGTAGATTTTCTGATATAATGCTGGCTAAATCAAGAAATAAGGTTGAACAAGAAATTGCACAAAAGTTAGAGGCGCGTTTATTGAAGGCACAAAATTGGAGGGGCGCATTAAAAGGTAACAAGGTATTAAGGAAAGAGCATGACTATTTCTTACTGTACAGCTTCTTTATATCGAAAAGCCCTTATCGGCCCTTTTTACGCCGGCCCTAATTTAACGCCGGCCGTTTTTACGCCGGCCCTAATTCCGCCGGCCTTACAATTTGCTTCAACGCCATTTAGGGCCGTGTTTTACGCCACTCGAAGAACAAGGAAAAAACAACAATATATTTTTACGCAATGTTGCGTCTTTTATTACTTTTTGTTGCCTTGAATATAATTCATGGTAATAAATTACAATTGTCTCACTGCTATCTACGTTTTCTTCATCATCAAACTCCACTTCTATTGCATCTTCGTCTATTTCATCTTCATATTCTACACTAGTTTCCCCTCCTATCAATCGCTGCTGTTCAAAATCAAATTTCTCTGTCATCTTTTGAACTTGCTTATTGATGAAAGTTTCCATTTTTGCTAAGATGGCTTTGTTTTCATGCTGTGTATGAAAATCCTTAAAATATAGTGCGTGGTAGCAAAAATAGGTGCTTGGAAATTAACGCCGCTTTTTGAGAAAAATTCCAAATTTTTGGCCCTATTAACGCCGGCCCTTTTAACGCCGGCCCTTATAACGCCTCTAGGCTAAAATTAACGCCATTTAGGGCCGGCGTAAAAAGGGCCGATAAGGTATAACAAAAAGGCGAATTGTTAAACGACGAACAGAACAGTCAAAAGTTACTTAAATTGCTTGGAACTGAAACAAGATCTCGATCGAAAATAACAGAACATTGATTAAAAGTAATAAAAAAGTATCCGACGATAGAACAGTAGCGCTTTATTTACTATGAGGTAGAATTATTCGGAGGACTTCAGCATATCAAGTGTTATTTTTTGAAAAATGTTTTCTTGTTAGGGAATTAAACAATCCTCGTCCATCTACAAAGGAATCGGTCGTCTGCCCCTAGCACATAAATGCCTCATAAATCATCCTCGCCCGATCTCTTCTTCTCGAACTTTTCAAATCGTCCGCTATGGGTTTAAGTTTTGAAACCCTGAATGATTTGCTCAGAGACATCTTTCCAGCACTTAGTCCATCACAGAAAAAGAGACACAACAAAGGACCACATGTGTTGAATGTCAGGTTAGACAAAACAACGATTTAATTACATGCTATTTCCGGCAATCACTTTTCAGACAAAAGGGGATTCCCAAGCATTTTATGGAATCATTTTAGAAAACACGGAATCGTTTTATAAAACACGGAATCGTTTTTGAAAACACGGAATCGTTTTAGAAAACACGGAATCGTTCTTGAAAACACGGAATCGTTTTAGAAAACACGGAATCGCTTTAGAAAACATGGAATGGTGCTATAAAACGTACAATTCAATGGATCTCGATGATTTATTGACATTTATCTGTAACTTAGAAGCCAAAGCAAAGATTTATAAGCATTTTCGGGTGAAATTCAAGGTATTTACAAAATAGGCCCTCATTCCATTCCGTCATTCCGTCATTCCGCCATTCCATTCCGTCATTCCGTCATTCCATTCCGTCATTCCATATTCCGTGTCAGGGCGCAAATCGAAAAAATTATTGGGGGGTGTCATGAAGTGGGACCGAAGGGTATTGGTCTTTGTGTGCCGAAAAGCGCACCCACCTAGGGGGTTCAGGGCATGCTCCCCGGAAAATTTTGAAAAATTGGGTTGCTAGAATCGCTCTGGTGACCATTTCAGGACTCTTTTAATGTATTTTTGCGCAGCCCAGCTGTTGAAGAAAACCTAAGAAACAACAAGTTTTGTCAAAATTTATGTCGATGTTGTCGCCTGACGCCCGGAATTGTCCAGAAACATAAAAATAAGGCCAGAAATGGCTGACACAACTTGTCTTTGTTGTACAGCTAGGCATCTCCTGACTAACGGCAGTATTGACTACCAATACATTGTACTGTCATGAAGGGATTGGGTTGCAATTGGCCGAAAGTTGTCCCGCCTAGCTGCTCTGGCCCTTTGTTTGCTAATTTGTTCTTTCAAGAAAACATCATCACTATCTCCTGCTATGCAAAACAGCGTGGTGAATTAAGTTCAATGTTCAATGATCTGCATGAGAGCAATTTTTTACCGATTTTTCTTTGGGTTTCGGGTACAACTCTGTTTATTACTATTGAAAATGGAAATAATTTAGTTCAGAGCCGGATCGGGACCGACTTTATCACTATAAAGTAGCTACTGGGACCGGTTGGCAAAATTATTGGGGGTGTCACAGCGGGAACCCCACACAAAGTGGGAAAAGACCCCCTCATTTGCGCCCCTGGTTGTTGTTGTTGTTTTCAAAATCGCTCAGTGTGGGACTTATGTCCTTACAGCTCTGAAACTGGCAAGCCGCGCCAAAAATTGGCGTCCCAATCAGATTGCAGCATTTGCCTCAAAAACAATAGGTATTGTTTTTTGAACCAATCAAATGCCTTTAAATCCTGAAACTCCAGAGTGAGGCCGTAGTCTGGATTGCTCGGACCGGTCTGGAAAATGTTAAGTTGCTGCGGCCGAAATCAAGACCCAACCGACCCGATTTCAGTGACTTTTTGGCCAAGCTGGTAACAGTAAAATGTTTTGGGAGTCAGAAAAGCTTTTATTCTGGCTTCAAGGTAAAAGAAATCGAGTTTTTGCTCAAAGTAACATTGTTTTTCGACCCACTTTAGTTTCACCGAATTTAGGCCCATCAGAGTGCTGAGCCGAAGTGTCGGCAGACTTAAAGACAAGTTGTGAGTCTTGTAAAACAGATAGAAACAAGCCGAAAACATCATTAGATTCGCTATGGAATTTTACAGCAGAATGTGAAATAAAAATTGGAATTAATTCTCGAATAAAGGCAAGAGAGCCTTAAGAGTCCCTGGTCGGTAGCATTCCGACTTTTCCACATACCGGTAAAATGAAAACGAGGCAACTCTTTTTTGCCAGTTCCAGAGCTGTAAGGACATGAGTCTCTGTTGGAGTGACAAATCAAAATAAGGGGAGCGTAAACTAGAGACTCGTGTAGTGAGTCTAATATTAGAGTGTTATTTTCCCGCCAAACGGAAACGAGGCCACGCGACGCAGGCCAACTCTGGGTCAGCTCGTCAACGCTTCAACGCCCAACGCAAAATGTCCAATGTTCGACTTAAAACAAATAGTAGCTAATAGCTGAACAATAGCTTTTTTAAGACCTGCTTAAATTCACCATGAACAACAACAGCAATTCGCTACACTGACCGTTTGAGCAGCTTTCCAACAACAACAAGAACAAAATATTGTGCTGCGAATACTTATTACACTGAAACCTGTGTAATAAGTCTAACATTAAGTCTTTTCCCACTTTGTTCCCGATGTTCCCGCCTTGTTCCTCATGTTCCCACTTTGTTCCCGCCTTGTTCCTCATGTTCCCACTTTGTTCCCGCCTTGTTCCTCATGTTCCCGCTTTGTTCCCACCTTGTTCCTCATGTTCCCACCTTGTTCCTCATGTTCCCACTTTGTTCCCGCCTTGTTCCTCATGTTCCCACCTTGTTCCTCATGTTCCCGCCCTGTTCCTGCCTTGTTCCTCATGTTCCTACTTTGTTCCTCATGTTCCCGTTGTTCCTGATTTTAGAGATAGCCGAGCGTAAGGCAATAAACGTGCATAAGATAAGGCCAGTTGCATGGAGACAAAGTAGCTGTTTTGAATTCCTACGCAAAAGGCAATTTAGCTTTAATCTTTGGCTTTATTTTCTATTCATTTATCCCTTGTTTGAAATTTTCAAAGATCGAAGTTTCGATTGGGAAGGATACGTAAGGTGACCGCAAAATTTTTAGATGTCAATGCTCTATGTGTCATAGAAGTGTCTTTATCTCCTTTGCTCTTTATCTTTTTTTCGTTTGAAAATTGTTTTACATTCCAAAACTAGCCTGGAAACGATTATTCATAATTGCAAGAGCCAACTCCCTGATCTACAATCTTATAAATCTATTTAAAAAGAACTATACTCTTAGGTGCCTAATTGCTGGGGGGGTTGGAATAGGCGGGGGGGTTGGAACTTCTTTCAGAATCTAATTAGTGGGGGTCGGAATAAACGGGGGTTGGAATTTCTTTCAGAATCTAATTGGCGGGGGGGGGTCGGAATTAACGGGGGGTCGGAATTGTTTGTAGGGTTGCAACAACTAGGACACTAAGAGCCAGACAACGCCACAGAATGAGTTGATTCGCTTGAAAAATTAAACCTTACACATAACTTTATATAATGTAAGGATTAACACAAGAATGATGGTGTTATGTCTAATTGTTCTACTGCAAGTTGCAGATTTTTTCAAATTTCTATTTCTGTATCTACACGAATTAGTTATCAGCTTAGGCAATTCATAGCTCTAACAAACGAGAATTTACAAGTGAAATGTCAGACCAAGAAAGTCACCATAAATTATGTAAGACAATATCGACACCAACATCATTGCAAATCTTAATAAGCGGGGGTCCTAATAAGGGTGGGGGGGTCGGAAATTTTTCAAAATTTTAATAAGCGGGGGGGGGACGGCAATTAGGAACCTAAGAGTACATATACAGGTTTTTTTAAGAAACCTGGCTCGGGGCCTAGTTCTAAAAGTTTCTTAATTTTTGGCCCAATTTTAGTGCTAACAGTTTCTTGACAGTTTCTTAATTTAATGGAAAACATTGCAGTAAAAACGATAAAAACGTGAATATAGCAAGCAAATTATTAATATTATTATATTACAAAGAATTGGCCATGCTGGGTGCGAGAAATCGCACGGAAATGCTTGAGAATTGATTACTACGTCTACAATTGTGAAATCAGTATGTTGGAAAACTGACACAAAAATTTCTTAAGTTTCTTAACTCCTTCCTCCTAGTTGTAAAAGTTTCTTAACTTTTGGGGTGTCGAGTTCTAGGTTTCTTATAAACCGGATTCTTATAAAAAAACATGTAAAACGTATGTTTCTGTATTCAATAAATAACTTACAGTATGACAACTTAAACTTACAGAATACCGAATGAATGTTTGACCCTGCTTGAAGACAATCTCTTTCCAAATTCAGATTAAGGATTAAGTGCTCAGAAGTTAGAAATCGAAGTTGGTAGATATGGCAAAAACAAAATCCCTAGGACAGAAAGATTTTACAAACACAACACCGCTCTTGGTAACAATATTTTAGGGGATGAGATCCATTTTCTGATGCTGTGTCCTCTATTTGAAAATGAAAGAAGAAAGTTCTTTACAAAGTAGAACGGGAATATACCTCTGTTATTCATTTTAGTACATGTTTTTTTTTATAAGAAAGTTTTTTTTGGGCCAGCATTGAAACTTTCTTAGATATTTCATGTTTTCAGTACCAACACTTTCTTGTGACTTTCTAAGCAAAAATTTTCGAATACAGTATTTCTAAGAATGCACAGTTTAAGGCACTGTATACATTGCACAAATACCCTTAGCCAAGAAGACGCCCAGTGTCTCCAGTTAGTCTCATCTTTCAATTTCGAAATGTATGAGAGTCGGAACAAACATAAATTGTTTATAGTAGATTCAATAACTGGGGTATTTTGTCTTGTTTTTCTCTTTCTTTGGTTAGTTTGTATTCGTAGAGTAGTTTATAAAGTTGTATAGCCTTTTTTAAAAGTAGGTGGTAAATGACTTTAAAATGTATGTACATGGTTTGATTAGACTTTTTCAATTGCAATTTTTTATCTATTAAAAGTTTGGGTCTTTGTATTGAATTATGTATGCTAAGGGCCTGTTGGGATGGTATAATTTAAGATTCAAGATCCAAGATCCGAGATATTAAGATCCGTGAAATTAATATTCGAGATATTAAGATCCGAGATATTAAGATCCGAGATATTAAGATCCGAGAATTTAAGATCCCAGAAATTAAGATCCCAGAAATTAAGATCCGAGATGTTAAGATCCGAGATATTAATATCCGAGATATTTAGATCCGAGATATTAAGATCCCGGAAATTAAGATCCCAGAAATTAAGATCCCAGAAATTAAGATCCCAGAAATTAAGATCCGAGATATTAAGATCCCAGAAATTAATGACCAAACTTTTCGTTACTTAGCTTCTGTTTTACATTAAAACATGTTTCTGCTATACATTGCGGGGATATGGAGGAGCTTCACGCACATGTACCCCCGCCTTCCTTGTTTCCAAGTAGGGTTTAGAGCCCGTCCAAAATAGGGTTCCGGGTTAAAATGGGGCTGTCTGTTTTGCATCAGAAACATGCAGCAACAATATCTACCTATATATTCTGTTCATCACATGAAGAAAATCACACAGTTTCCACAGAACTTCAGTAGCTCAGGGGTGTGAATCAAATGGTCGTGGCACAGGAGGCCCAATCGCATAAATATCATGAGTGAAAAACCTAACTTGTGTTGTTTTCTCCTGAAACGTCCTATTTTCGATACAGATATTTGGTTGTTGCTGTTGTTCAGAAAACGCCACATTGTGATAGCTTTATACGTATATAATAAATAATAACAAGGAGTGAAGCTTTTCTGAATAGCCTTGATACAACATTGTTTCGTTTTGCCTGAATTTCGGTGAATTTTGCGTTAAACGCCAACTTCTTTACATCAAAATGTTCCCCACCACCTAAACTGTCTACAGAGTACACTTGTTTTCACTTTCCTCAACTAAATCATTTAAAACAGGCACGAAAATATGTTTGTTTATCTGGCGGTTTGAAATCTGCCGAGGCTCGGTCCTATCACTGTGGCCAAAACGCATTCGAAATTTCAACGAAAATCACGTCAGTGCTCCCCCGGTTTATTATTTTCTACAGTTACAAAACAAAAGAAACGTAAGGAATCCAGGAGGTCTATGTCGTAATTTTCGAGCATCTTTCGAACACAGCATCACGATTTTTCGAACGGCGGTTGCTTTGATCTGGCCACAGTGATAGGACCGAGCCTCGGCAGATTTCAAACCGCCAGATAAACAAACATATTTTCGTGCCTGTTTTAAATGATTTAGTTGAGGAAAGTGAAAACAAGTGTACTCTGTAGACAGTTTAGGTGGTGGGGAACATTTTGATGTAAAGAAGTTGGCGTTTAACGCAAAATTCACCGAAATTCAGGCAAAACGAAACAATGTTGTATCAAGGCTATTCAGAAAAGCTTCACCCTTGTTATTATTTATTATATACGTATAAAGCTATCACAATGTGGCGTTTTCTGAACAACAGCAACAACCAAATATCTGTATCGAAAATAGGACGTTTCAGGAGAAAACAACACAAGTTAGGTTTTTTCACTCATGATATTTATGCGATTGGGCCTCCTGTGCAAAATCCAAGAGGGCCTCTGACCTATTAACAGAACATTGATTAAAAAAAGTTAAAGTTAATTAGAGAATAAAAAATTAATTTACAAGGAACTACTGAGATTAACTAGTAAAAATAAGCTACTGTACGTATGCTTAAAACAGTTCGCAATTCGAAAGAAAGTTATCAATAAGCGTAACAAACGAATACAATAATTAAAACGGATACAATAATAGATGATAGAATAGCGGATAAAACTATTCAAAATTTAAATTCTAATTTCTTTTTGAAAAATTTGGTAACAAAGGATGAAACCAAAAGAAGAAACTTGGTAGAAGTTAGTTAGTTACTTAGTTAGTAAGCTAGTTAGATAGTTTAGAAAATAGTAAGTTAGTTAGTTTGTTAGTTGGTTAGTTGGTTAGTTAGTTAATAAGTTTGGTAATTAGTAACTTAGTTTGTTATTTGTTAGTTAGTAAGATAGTTAGCTAATTGGTTTTGTTAGTTAGTTAGATACGTAGTTAGTTTTTCGCTAAATAGTTAGTTAGTTAGTTAGTTAGTTAGCTAGTTTGTTAGTTTATACTAACTAACTAATTACAATGCCCTTACTAATTAGTTATCTAACTAACTAACTAACTGACTAACTAACTTAGTATATTCTTAAGTAGTCTAATTAGTTGTCCAACTAACTAACTACAAAAAAACTGACTGACTAACTTAGTATATTCTAAAGTAGTTAACTAACTAGCAGAGCAATTTACAATCTTTGCTAACTAACTAACTAAATAACTAACTGACTTATTAACTAACTAGATAACTAAGAATAATCAAGGCTCAGCAAAGGTATTCTTTCAAAAAAGTGTGTAGGACTGCATAAACATGTCATACACTTTTTTAAATAAGTAACCAGTCAATAAGCAACTGGGGCTGAACTGACCTTAACATTAAGCTATTTATTGATGATATAAGCTACATATTTGACAAGCACTGTTGCCCGGTGCTCCTTATCGACAAAGAACTTGATCATCTACTTTACGCTGACGACCTCATCCTCCCCTCTTCGTTGAAAAATGGTCTCCAAAATTGTTTAAACGCCCTGGGCTCCTATTCCAAAAATTGGGACCTAATAGTCAGCATTAAGAAAAGCAAGACAATGATTTTTAACCCAACTGATAAAATGACAAAAGAACAGCCTTTTTCATACCTAGGCCACTCCCTTGAAATCGAGGGGCAAATCACTTCGAAAAAAGCGTACGAGACTTTCGGACTTTCAAAAGTCCGGAGATTTTTTGCATGAAAAGTCCGGACTTTTCATGATTTTGGTCGGACTTTTGGGACTTTCACGTAAGCAAAAAATATGAATTTTGGGTTTGTTTTTCACACTCTACAGAAAAAAACGGCACAGTAATGCAATATTTCGTTTAAATAACATAAGATACATGAATGATAGACGGTAGTTTGATCTGATACGGCCAAAACAATGCAGTTAGCATTATTTTCTGGAGAGGATCCTCGTTTGTTCAGCGTCTAGATAACAAAATCAATCATGATCATATCAGACATACCATCCATCATTCTGGAAAAACGAAAAAGTCATCAGAAATAGCGAAATGTAAAATCTCAACTTGAAAAATCATAAAAATTGTAATTTGGTTAACTAATTAATGTCAAATGTCAGCTTTGTCTGCCAACGGGGGATCACTTTCTTCAATACGTCCTGAGATAGCGTAAACGAATTTTGAAGACTTGCATTAAGCGATGAATCGTTGATTGTTGCACAGTAGTATTCAAGGGAAAGATATCCTGGGGTGAAGATTTCATTCATTGGTTTGAAACTCACGACATTCTCCAAGTCTTCCTCAGCAATGCGTGTTCCTTGAAACCAATTAGCAAGGACACCAACATCTTTATATGTGTTTTTTGTTAGATCTACAAAATCTGAAGAATACTGTCGCTCTCGTTTGCTTCCCTGCATGTAAGAGAACTGGATAATCCGACCCAACAAATACTTGTCTTTACAGTCCACTCTTCTAAAAACACATAACTCTCCTGCTCTAACACAATCCATGGGGCCACACTTTTGCATGTCTAAACCAGAAAAAATATGGCTTGGTTGTTCTGCACGCACACGTAATAACCGGTCGCTTGAAACCTTGAAGTTTTCTTGCAATAGGTAAAGAGCCGTGCTCTTTCTTATATATGTTTCTTTGTACAAAACAAAGGGCGAAATTCTTGACAAACATCTTGATTTTGGACTTGTTTTGCGCAATAGCTCGTAGGTTTTTGTCTTTCCTTTAGATTGCAAAGTAGCGTCTGTAATTTTTTCGTACACTGGGAAAGAACTACTTGACGATTTCATCAACTTAATGTGCGAAAGGTCTTCTTGAATCATAATAACTTCATTTGACGACAAGGAATTGTCACTGATTGTGCTTACATTTTCATTGCAACTTGTACGTATCTCTTCTGACTCGTAATCATTAGCTACTGCCTCTTCAATTATATTTTGAACATTCTTTACTATTTCCAGATCATCATACGACTCTAGTTGAATTCCACAAGAATGACAAATCTGCATAGCATCTTTCTTGGCCTTTAGTATTTCTTTAGTAACTTGATCTATTGTCGGTATGGAGAAAGTTGCATCGCTTTCTTCCTTTAGCTGTAACAAGCGTCGTTTTACACGGGGAAATACAATTGTGTCATCAGACTCTGATGAGGATAAAAATTGCAGCTTGTGGACTTTTTCCAGAATGCCTTTGAGTGAGAAGTTTACTATCGTGGAGAATGTTGGTGTCATTGAACGAAGAATGCGAAAAAGTTGCTCACATGACTGAGATCCACTCATCCATATTCTCAAGGTATCTTTTGGAAAGACCCCAATGATGACGTTATAAACAAGATTGAGGATCATATGGGCGTTTAATTCCAGGCAAAGATATGCATTGTTTGTGATGAAGTGGTCATTTTGAGAAAGATTGTTTATTTCCCAGCCAACACCTCCATATTCTTACAAAGTGAACTGACTTCCATATCAAATAAAGCCTACGCAAGGGTGACAATGACTTGTCGAAAACTGAGTCTCTGATATCACGCATAAAGTTGAGATAAACCACAGTCCCCTGTGTTTTAACCGATGCATCTAGCTCCTTCAAACATTCTTGAACAGATGGCTTTACTAAAAGTTCAATACTTGCATAGTTCTGTTTATCTTTATCATCAATTGCTCGATAAGTTAATCCATGTTTTGCTTTGGAAACTTTTCAGAATTTCTGTCAGATGACCTCTGCATGCAACTTCTGAACCAATACTTATGATATTTGATGGAATAATCAAGCGAGTTCGTAACTTGGCTAATAGGTGTATTAAATCCTGTGCACTTAAACTGTCTGATTTCAGAGTCGGCATCAGATAAAATGTCCAGCTTTCAGGTATATTAGATTGTATGGCAGTTTTGAACAGATTACTTTCTATCATCATTGACTTTAGAAAAGGTCCTGCACCATCTGCACCATTTGAATAAACTTTCACCCCACGTTTCCATAATTCACTTTTAATAAATTGCCATCTTTTTGTTATTTCTACGTGTGTGTATTTGGAATCAGTCCCAATCAGAAACAGCACAAACGATGGAGCAATAGGACATACTGGCTTTGCAACAATGCAGTGTGCATAGGTTACGATACTTGTAGAATTATATGTGTCCTCGATTTGTTCAAATGTTTGTAGAATGAAAGTATCAACAACAGGAATTCCATCGTTCAGAGGCAAACAAAATCCCACAAAGCGACCAGTTACAGGATCATATTCTACTTTTTTTAGTATACGTGTGTCGTCTAACGCAAGGTGAACTCCCATAGGAGCATTCCAGTTGTTTAAATGATCAATTAGTTCGTTAAAACGAAACTCTCCTTCTTTTATCTTTGCCATGCTCGAGATATTCCTTTGTAAAGTTGAGACAGATGGTAAAGCATTACCTAGGTTTGATTGCAACATTTCATATGAGGCTTTTCCCATAAGACAAAGTAAAGAAGATGCAAATTTCTTTACTGCTTCATCATGGCGGTGACCTTTCATTGACTGTTTTTCATTGTTTTTTTCTGCATTTGCAAACATTTTTAACAGAATTGGTTTCACACTTGCAGTTTTGTCATTTCCAAGCACTTGATTTAGATTTTCTCTCATAGCTGAATGATCATCAATAATATTGCTCACAGTAGCTGGATTGAAAAAGTGGGTAATCTTAGCCTGGCCAACAGCATTACCATCTTTGCTTAATGCCCGCTGCCTCCTGAAGCTTCGGCTGGACCAGCGGGCAGATACAGGTTTTTTTGTTGTTCCTGAATCTGAAACATAATTGTGAATTAGCATGTTGCTGCCGTGACAGTTGTGAGTGTGGTAATGATGAATGCTATCAATATATAACTAACAAAGGTACTCACAAGCACTTCTTCTTCATCACTGAAATCAGAATCAGAATCTTCCATGTTGACAATAACAGGCTTTCCTGAAAAACATTTGATATTATCATTTAGAGAATATTCTAGCATTTAAAGAGAAAGAGGAGGAAGAACACAAGTCTTGAAAGACTGGTTGCTTACCTTCAAGTGGTTTTTTAACTCTTGAAAAGTATGAGTCTACGGTTGCAGTAGAGCTAGATGATTTCATTGAACTTGTTTTTGATTCAAGGATAGTAAAACTTGAGGATGCAGCTTTCTTTAAGGGCTTATTTAGCCAACACCTTTTTCTTATGTGCCTTTGAGCATTAGAGCAGCAGACAAGTCCCCTATCATTTGGTGTTAATATTATTTTCACCTCGCAAACTACACAAGTAAATACAGCTTTTGAGGCTGAATCAACCTAAGATAGGAAATACTAACATTAGTAGATGTACAAAATATGTATAATCAACATTCTTTGAAAAGGTTTAATTAAGTTTTTTTAGAAAGAATCTGTTAGGTAGCTTAAGACATACATAAGATCAAGGACTGATATCCCCTTAAGTAAGTCTTACTGGCTGATTCTTTTTCCTGTTAACTTCAGAAGTTGGTGAACTGTATTCCTATTGGGTATCCCCCAAAATCGAATTTTTCCAAGACACTATTAAACATGTCAATACTATAGCATGTAGTAAGACATAAAGGAATATTGTCAATGATTGAGACCAAGACATGGGACAGATATACTGTAAAAAGCAATGAAACTATTTACTTACTGCAATTGAAAATATACTGTCCAATGTAAGGTTTAATTCCTTTAATTTCTGAGAAGAATGGGGTTGATTTTAATCCATTGCTTTAGTTTCGCTGTCAGGATAGTGGCATTCATAGGCACATTCTTTGATGCTGTCTGGAAAGAGGCTGATCTTTTTGTTGGTGCTGGAACTGATTTTGACTGTATGAACTCTGTAGAACTTCCACCATTTCGAAGGTTTTCTACAGTTTTGATGAAATTGTCCAGAACAGGCTTAAATGAGAAAAAAAAATGATTATCTGACAGAAATCATTTTGGTGCTCAGTTCTGAGAGTGGTTAGGCCAATATCGATTGTTATGGGATTTGAAATAGGATCTTAGAAATATTAAGTAAATGTGAAAAGCATAGTAGCAAGATATGTGTTGACAAATATTTTGGCCATAAAGATAAATGCCACTCAGACAAATTATCACTTTACAGCAAGTTTTCGCTTTCTCATTATTTAAAGTATTGTTTGTTTTTCCTACTTTTGCAATTTGTTTGTTTTTTGGCAGTTTGTAAGTTCAGCTGGTTTCATTGAAAAGGTTGGAGAGTAATTTTAAAAAGATCTAGAAATTGTAACTCCCAAAATCTCCGAAGCCCCAAATTTAGGTTGTCTTGGAAATATACCCAACTGAGGCACTGATTATGACTTACCTTAATATTAACCAGCAGATAATTGGTACTCCCAACTTACCTCAAGACCTGGAATCAGCATGAGCTTTTGCGGATTTGCACTGAAGATACCAAACATCTCAACTTTATCAGGAATGATGTCACTCATTGATTTCACAAACTCAAAAATTTTATCAAGTTCCTTTCTGTCTTTCAGCTTCAGGATTGATTCTACTGTTTCATATCCACTAAACTGGAGAATGTTCTTTACATAATTTCCACGAGGAGGAAATATATTCCACAACTCTGATGGAACATGGTTCATGTTTGGCAAATATTGTTCCTGAAAGAAAATAAAAATTAAGGGTAGTGGATCATTCAATAATAAAATGTAAATTTCCAGACTTTAAGCTTTGGTAGAAACTGATGGTAACAGGTCGACTTGCCCTGCCTTAACATGATAAAGTCAGAACTCTTTCAAGTCATGTCCCCCACATGTTTATCCAACTTGCCCCGAATCCCCAAATATTAAGTCAAATCATCCCATCAATTAAACAAATGATATGAAATGATATAATTGAGTGAATCCATCAGTGTAATAAAAGAGGTTGGGGGCAAGGACCCCATATTTCATTATTTATAGTTCAGTGTGGGCAAGTAGATTTTTTTAGATGGGGCTAGTTGACTTCAAAGGTGGGGTTGACCAAAACATTTCAGTTGGCCTAAAATTAGGTCGAGTTGGGAATGGGACGAGTTGGTAGTGGGGCAAGATGACTAAAAACCCTACTGAAAGACACAGCATAGAATTTTACTGAATTTCAACTTGGGTGTTTTTTGATAAATTTTCCAAACTAAAAAATAACAGATGAAAAATTCATTCTGAAGGACAAAACATTTCTTAAAGCTATGTATATGTTATAATTTCAGGTTTGCCCAATTTTTTTATGAGGGCCAGGTCCAGAGGGATAATGAAGACCATTATTTTTATTTGCATAAAATTTTACCTTTAATGATTCCAACTCTTCTTTTAGCTTTGCACAAGAAGAGCAGTCACTAGTATTTGCAGTCTTCTGGGATATTATAAGACTTTCCTCTATTTCAGATTTACCTGCAGAAAAAAAGCAGCGTTAACCCTTTCTGGCTTCTATTATGTTAACTGTAGGCTGTCAGATAAGATTGCAATTTAATTGCCTTCTACTAGTCCTCTACAGTACCTCAACAGCAAGTTAGGAAGAAAACAACAAGACAAGGCGCTACTCACTTAGGCCAACCTTATTTTGGTCCAATTTTTTGCAAAGATGTTTACTCATAAGATGTTAAGGGCTTGTAAGTTATTTATTACTTACTTGACAAATTGCTTTCAGCCATTTCTTCTATTTCCAAGGACTTCAAAAATTCTTGACGACTTCACTTGCCATTGCCATGTGCAGACGAGAGAAGAGAAACATGCGTTCACAACATTCTCGTTGCCATGGCCGTAGCCTAGATCCCAGGCCTCTTGCCGATTTAACTTACCATTCAAGGAATCGTAGCACAGACAACAATGTTCTGGCAGTCGAGGGAAGAAAAACTGCGACTTTGATGGCGTTTGTGATAGATTTTCAAGGATTTTTTTTACGGATTTCTAGAATTTTCTAGGACTTCCTGGACTTTTTAAAATTCATCCGGACTTTTATGGACTTTTGAAATCCCCGCGGACTTTTGGGACTTTTACGGACTTTTTGCGAAAGTGTACGAGACTTTCGAAGTGAATTGCCCCTCGCTTGAAATTGTTTGTGAATTCAGCTATCTGGGTATTACGTTTTCTATTAGTGGATCTGTTAAGATAAAACAAATAAGGCCATGTACCCTCTCGTAGATACTTCTTTTAAATTCAATTTTGGTGTACCAATGTCGATGAATGTGTTTGACAAACTCAATGGACCTTTTCGGCTATATGGAAGTGAAGTTTGGGTGTGCTTTTACCCACCACCAGTTAGGCTCTATTGCGCAAGACCCAAATTTATTCTGCAAATACCTACTTGATTCGCAAACAGAAAAAGCTAAACTTTAACTTAGAAGCTAATTCTATGTTTAAAGAGAAATACCTCTACCTTGACTGTATATGGCGATTCAGGTGCTATCCCATCTACCACTTTTAGTATTCTTTTTGCAGTAAAATTGTGCCATCGAATCTCTCAAATAGATGATGAAATTTTGATTAAAAAAGCCTTCCTTAAGTGTTAATCCCTACCTGATAATACCTCAAAATGGCTAAATATAGTTAAAGCTATTTTGAAGGCATTAGGGCTGTCACCTATCTGCAACTGGAGACAATCTAACATCCCTGTTTCAAAACTTTTTGCTTTCAGGATTATCCTTAGCTGATTTTCAAACTCGAAGCAACTTGGGGGCTCAACTGAACTACTGTAAGCAACTAATAAGTCAAACAACCAAGCCTATAAGCTTCCTTGTTGTGGGGACCTTGTTTATTCTTATCTTTTGCATGTTGAAGTTGTTCTTTAGCTAACGTTTTTCCACTAAATGTCTCCGAAAAGTCATGTTGTAAGCATAATAGTGGACTATTTTGACCCGCGAAGTCAGGGGTGGTTCTTAGGTACAAAAAATGTTAAGCAGCTTTTAAGCTACGTTGAGGACTGTAATGTCTAAAATGTTAAGCAACTTTGAGGGCTGGATAAAAGTCCAGTTGCTAAATAAAAAAAAGTGTACTGTAGAAATGATGTCAGTAAATTAATAGTTCGCCATAATTCTCATTCTGCGGTCATTGTCTCTAGGCTTAGCGCATTGGTGCTTTACCTCTCCTTCACCTTCGCTTCTTCCCAATCGAAACTTATCTTTGTTACTAATAATTGAAACATACCTAAACAAAGCCTTTTTCCCATCTGAAACCAGTAGAGTCTATTCTGTGATGTTACTAAGCTTATTTTTATAAAAAACTTTTTTCGATTGAAATCCTTTTTTCGCTCGTGTACCAGCTAGGCTAGCTACACATTTTTTGGGGCCAGTATTGAAACTTTCTTTGATATACAGTATCATGTTTACAGTAGCTACCAATTATTGTGACTTTCTTAGCAAAAATGTTGGAATGGAATGCAGTTCTTCCTGACACTTTTTTAGCAAAAATGTTTGGGTCTTGTTGAGACATAACTACTTCAGGCTACGATTCTGCTCCTCTTTATTTCAACTTTGTAATGGAACTTAGATAATTGAACTTTGAGTAAGCAAGAATTACCCCTTTTTGGTTGTTTGTCGTATACTAACAGGATATTTTGGGTCTTACTCTCGTGTACTATGCAACAAGGAACACAGATACAGGGAGTCCTTTAAGCGCTACCAAAGAAAAACGATTGCAGTCCATACCTGCTGCTTTTTTAATTGAACAGAATGTACCAAAACGAGGATAGTAAAAACAATTGGTCATAATACTCTTCAAAAGGCATAAAATATAGTAAAAGTGTAGAGAAAAAGAAAATAAAGTATAGAGTAAAATCTTTAGTTTATAAAACACAAGTTTGATCACAGGAGGAGCAAAACTAGTCATTCTCACCAACGTCCATATAGATACAAACACATCTCCTGAAAGCGAGAAAAATGAACACATGATATGGGATACTTAACCAGAATCAACAAATTATATTGAGAAATACATTAACCCTAATCTTCCCGGGTGGGGGTAGAATCCACACCCCGCAAGCTTTTCTTGTAACTGTCCTGTTGTGTGTGGTGGATGTAAGCTTCCAAACCAGGCTGAATTTAAAGCTATACGTATAAGCTATGTGTATGTATATTCCTTTGTGTCCAAACTTTCTCCATAGATGTTTCTGCTCTTCAGTTTTTAAGATTACAATAAAATCATTCTTTGATATAGACGATGCATCACTACATTCTTTGCCTTGCAATTTATAAAACAGGGCTGGGTTCGATTCGCTCAATTCCCATTCTTTTATCCAGGGAAACACACTTTGCTGATCATTGTCATGACGTTGTATATCATTCAAACCAAACTCTTTTCGGATATTCAATATATCTCGTGTTTTAACAAGGTGATAACGCGACAGGGATCCACAAAGGCTATTTCGAATGTCATCCAGGATCCTTTCTTTCGGTACAGCTCTCTGTAACTGTTCTGCAATCTCCTGTCGCTGTGCTTTTGTGAGCCAAATGTTCTAAAGCTCCTTTCGGTGGAAAAAGTTCAACTCGACAGGAAAATGTTCCCGTGCAAAAATGTGATGAGCAACGTGCGCATGCCCACGTGATTATTTTCCCCTTCCCGTTCTCGTTCAAAGGCCAAAAGGACAAGTGGAAATCCAGCTTAACTCGTCTCGGAATCTTTTAGGACGAAGAAATGTGGCAAGTAGTGACATCCCTGTTCAGGCCAGGGCTGTTTTAAATCGGAAAGTTCTTCGATGTACCCTTTAGCCAAGTGTTCTTCCATAACCTTACAGTATTGGTCCATAAGGCCTAGCTTATTTAAACGTGTGGTGACTTGAGAAAGTCGACTTTTGCAAAGACTGAGATTAGATGGTAACGGGGGGTGCTCGGCTTTCCATTGCAAAGGAGCGAAATATTGCCCATCTCGAAATTCAACCTTCTGGTAATCATTAATGAATTCATTAGCTTCGTTTTTGCCAGAATCGTAATTCAGGGATTGATTTTGCAGAATTCTTTCGAATTGAATAGATAATTCAGCATTGTCAACCAGATTTTCAATCGAAAGTGTTGAATTAAGCGGCTTATGGTTGTTTGCGTCAAAACCATTGTTTGATTTTGCGATATTGGTTTGAATCGAATGGATTTCCTGTGAAAATGCGTGATTCGTTGTTTCAGATATTGGATCTGGAAGCGGTCCAGAGACAATAGCTCCAAATTGAGAATGCTGAATGAAAGGCTCTTTGAATCGATCGTCAATGGCTCCAAGAAAGCGATAGGCGGCATCTGCGCCGATGAGAATATCAACTTGAAATTGCTCATCGTTAAAATCGTTTGCGAATTCGAGTTCCTGGAAACGGGGGTCATTTTTGAGACCAAAGCAACCACTTTGATTTAGAGGTTTGACAATTTCATCGGATACTAAAACTTTAAATAATTCGACACCATTCGGGGTTTCTAATCCAATCGTAGATACGCTATAGTTTTGTTTCGTAACAGTCCCACCAAAACCAGAAACAGATAAAAGTTCGTAAGATTCGGGGGTTAAACCCAATTGATTAGCGAAGTCTGTGCGTACGTAGCTGCGCTGAGAGCCTTCGTCGAAAAAGATTTTTGCGTTTAATTTTTTATCGTTAACAACAGCAACAGCTTTTGCGGTTTTAAGCAGGATCACGTGATCAGCGGCCTTAGGCGAATCCTGAATGTTTTCAGGAGGCGAAGAGTGAACAACAGAGTCAACAGAGTTATTAACACGATTAACGTTTAATGCGTCATAAGACGATTTATCGTTGATATGCGAAGACGACAAAGAATGACAATCATCTAAGAAATCATTGATTTTTACATTCAACAAAGGAGCGCAATTTGTCGTGATAGACTGTGATGTTGAATCAGCGGTGGGAACGGTTTCCGTAGCGGACGTAGCGTTAGATGCGTCATTCGTAACAATAGCAGCGTGCGTGTTCGTACGAGACGGGGGTTGTGAATTCGTTGGCGTGTTACGTTGAGAAATCGTGTTTGAAGCGTTTGTATGAATACGGATTCCATGAATACTTGTATGGTGTTTGCCCTTACATTTTGCACAGCGTCCTCTTGCATTACAACTAGAAACGCGATGGCCAGAGTTCAAGCAGTTAAGACATAACTTGAGACGAATAACTGTGGCCGATTTTTCACTAGCGGGCATTGGGCAGTGTGACGTAGCGTGGGGACCTTTGCAAAGTTGGCAACGTGTGCTTGCAGTTGTCGATAACGTGGTTGTACTTGAAACGTTGGGCTCGTATGTTTCGTAGCGTGACGGGGGTGGCAGAGTGGTTTGGGAAAACCCTGATTGCGTTTGTTCCTCTCGGGCAATGTAATCTTTCAAGCTATCTATGAACGGCTTTAGAAGAAAATTTACGCCCTGACCAGAATCGCCAATTTTACTGCGGACTTTCCCTGGCAATTTCTCTTCAACGATCGGAATAATGAAGGGGGCACATGCAGAAACATCTATCTTAAGTGCTTCTAAAGAGCGAATATCTCCCATTAAGGAATTGTAGAATTGCCTTAAACTTGAAGGTGCTATCGTTGGCTTTGGCATCTTCAAAATATTATGAACGTGAGCACGTATAATACGTCTAGGGTGACCGAAATTTTCTTTCAAGGTTTCTTCTAAAATTGAATAGTTTTGTTCCGAGGGAATTATGCCTTGAACGGTTTTTAATGCTTCTCCCCGCAACTGGCCAATCAGATATGTGAATTTGGAGGATTTAGGGAGGTCTGATAAGCTACCAACTTGTGATTGAAATCTTTCCCAAAAACCATTCCACTCTGTTATTTTGCCGTCAAATGTTGGCAGTTGTAAGTCGGGTAATTTTGATCGTAAGGTGGACGTAGAGGTTGACGGTTGAGTTTGACTTGTAGATACGGGGGTAGATACGGCGTTTTTCTTTTCAAACTCAGAGATATGAAAGTTAAGTCTACTTATCTTACCTCGGTTGATGTTCGTCACTTCGTTTACCTCGTCGAAGAATGCGTCTGATTCTTCTTCATTTTCAATCTCTTCGAGAGCGATCTGGCGAATTTCTTTATCTAAGTCTTGGCATTCCCGAAATTGTTCGTTTAGAGCTGCAGCAGCTGATTTCAGGAGTGAAATACTTTCATCAGATAAAACGTTTTCTTTGAATATACCCGAGGCATCGTTGTACGTCTTCGTGAATGCTCGGCGAAGTTGCCTTCTTTCTGATTTTAGTTTTTCCAATTGTGTTCTCGGCATGATGATCGTAAAATTGAAAAAACCACGGCAATAACTCTGATCCTGGTCACGGCACCAAAATGTGAAGTGTAGAAAGAGACAACACGTTGAAAACTATATACAAAACCTCATGAAATATATACAAAACATCTAACTAAGAATAACATCGTAATAATCGTGAGTTAACATGAACGTTAACGTGAGAGCGAACGTAGAAAGCGAATACAAACGAATAAAAATAAAATCTAAGCTACACGATAATAACAGGAAAACGTGACTAGTGTCCAGACTACTATGATTACTAGGACCCAGACCTCCGTACTTGTCAGGGGGGCTGGAAGTGAAGTTGCGAGTGCGTTCTCGTAGTGGTTGGAAACGAGGCAAAACAGTGCCAGTTGATCAATGTATGGCTGCCAGACAACGCGTGAAAATGCAGCGATCACGATCTTGATATTGAGGAAGGACGATCTAATTAGGTTTTGCATTTGACGATCGTGAGACTCAGGAACATCATATATCTCCAAACATCCCATATCCCCAACAATTTTCTAGTCATAGCCCTTATCCCCTGTTTTGTTTTCTTGGAAAATCCTTTATTTACTAGCCTTTGTCCCGAGGCGCGGGCTTTTGCGCTCCACCGGTCACTTAGACCTCTGCCTTGCAACCGTTGTTTATGAACGGGGTGATTCTAAAGAATAAATTAGTTTGGTTACGGGACACGATTATTGCTAGAAAAGTATCAGACAAAACTGTTTCTGTGATGTTTTATGTTGCCTTTATGAGCGTCTCTAATTTCTATATCGCCCACACGAACCCTTAAAGTAAGTGAAGAACTTTGTATGAGATATCCATTATAGTATACACTTTTTTCAATAAGCAACTGGACCAGCCCTCAAGAGTTGCTTAATATGTCTAGTATTTCAGCCCTCGCTGAATGACTGGTGCCCCCTTAAATCTTCTATTTTGGCTCTTTTCTGGCTTTTAAATGTAATTGACAAGTTTGCAAGGATGTCATCATCAGGTCGTTAGCCAGGGTCCGGCCGTTGGTGCACCGAATCCCTGACCAACTTCCTTCACTTCGCCCGGTCTCCCGCGATCTTTCGCAACTCCGTTCCGTTCTTTCCGCTCCACTCTGTCACATCTGCCATCCATGCCCTTCTCGGCCTTGCTCTTCCTCTTCTTCCTTCCGTCATCCCCTCCATCACCGCTCTTGCTAAACCGCCCCCTCGTACCACATGACCATAATACTTAAGCTTTCGTTTCTTTAAAATCTCAGACTTCTTTAAAATCTCAGACTCTACAGCAGACTCTGACTGATACCCGCATCTTCTTTCAATTTCTCTTTGCACAAATATGTTTGTCTTTTCATCCTTCCAAGTGATTCCTAATAATCTCCTATAGCTTTTCATTTCAAATGCTCTGAATTTCTTCTCATCTTTTGCAGTTAATGTCCAGCTTTCACACGCATATAGTAAGGTTGATTCGCCTAGTGCTTTCATCCGTAGTAGCTTATTTTAAATGCTGATGTTCTTTGCTTTCCATGTTTTTTCCATTTTCATCAGTGCGTTTGTTGCTCTTCTTTTTCCTACCACCATCACCTTGCTCTTTTCAGTGCTGATTTCCATACCAAATCTGATTCCCATACGCATTTTCTAGTCTTTAAGTGATTTCCAGATGTACATTATAAAGAAAGCTATTTCACCCAAAATTTTAACAAAATCTCGGCCCTAGTTGCTTATTGACCAGCTGCTTATAAGAAAAAGTGTAGATATGGTATGATAAATGAGAAACTAAGTAATCCGTTACTGTTAACCATATTTTTAGTCTAGAACCATTTTTGGCAGTTTGCATGTCAAGTCATTCTGTATTTTGGGTCTGAATTTTCGGGTCATTCAGGGCATATTTTAACATATGTACTGGTGGGCCATTTGGCCCACCAGGCCCCACAAGCTGGCCCACCACTGACGACAATTTTTGCCAAATTGGCCCACCACTGTGGGGGCCCTTTGCCCAATCTAGTAAATGACCTGGAGTTGTTTCGATACAATAAAACTGAAACACGTTTTATTTTTACTACAAAACTTTATTGAAAACATAAAAAAGTTGTTCACTTCTCCAAAAGAAATAATTGATGCCAGCAGGGAATTGGTCTGTGATGTTTTGTAGGGCCCCACAATGACCGATATCTACAGTTTTCGTGAGCCAATTCTAAAAACGGATGGATATGACAATCGTTTCGTGCCGTGCGTCGTGCGACGGCTGGAACCACACGCAAAATCATTCTCCTTATCTCGCATAGCAAACAAGATGGTTGAATCTTCAGTTTTATTTAGAAATTCTAAGGTTTTGCATCACTTTTTTGTGGGTTTACTATTTCTTTAATTCCAAAGATGAGTTGCTCAAATTGCTAAAATAGATGTTTTAGAGGGTCTAGCAACCAAAATTTTCTTCGCCGCCCAACCATGGTGGGCGGCAGTTTTGGTATTCCCCCTTGAATTTTGCAGACATCTAAACTCGAAACAGCGAAAAAGTGCAAAAGTATGTTTCTCAAATTGAAATACAAGCATAGTTCCCCTCAGCACATCTATCAGTTAATATCTAATATCGGCTGAGCGTATTTAAGATGAATTCTTTATCAGTGGAGTGGTTCATAAACTTTATCTGCCCCCCTCAACCGGGCCCTTTTGATTTGCTAGCTACCCTGCAATTGTGGTGCCAGACCGCCCCTGCATCTCTGTGGGCTTTCTCCGGGCTGGCAGTTAAAAAAGAAATT
The DNA here is from genome assembly GCA_014526335.1 of Chrysaora quinquecirrha. Taxonomy (NCBI): domain Eukaryota; kingdom Metazoa; phylum Cnidaria; class Scyphozoa; order Semaeostomeae; family Pelagiidae; genus Chrysaora; species Chrysaora quinquecirrha. Next base: position 53,885 of record JACTAT010000133.1, on the reverse strand, counting down.
ATAAAAATTTATTGGGCCCCATGTCCCCTTTGGCCCACCACTGAAAATTTCTTAAAATATGCATTGAACCCTTATGTCGCTTAAGAATAATTTTAGAATATTTTAGGCTGTAAAGCGAGAAATTTTATTTAAGAATAATCATGGCTCAGCAGCTCAGCAAAGGTATTCGTTGAGTGCATAAATATGTAATACTGTAGAAATGATGTCAGTAAATTAATCCTTAATCCATAGCCATAATCCTCATTCTTTGGTCATTATCTCTCGACTTCTTGCGTTGCTGGGTGCTTCACCTTTGCTTCTTCCCAATCGAAACTCATCTTTATCAAACAAACAAAGCCCTTTTCCCATCTGAAACCAGTACGTAGAGTCTATTCTGTGATAATACTTACATTTACTTTTAAGAAACTTTTATTTTAAGTATAATAAGTTTATTTATGGCTGAGTTTCATGGATTGAAAGTCTTTTTTCACTTGTCTACCAGCAATGGGGGGGGGGGGGTACTTAATATATTTTGGGTACTGGGGACGTGCCGCCAAAAATGGTATCGTTTTTCAAGACACCTGAAGAAGCCTTGCTTGGCAGGGCGAAACATTAGTAAAATATAGAAATAAAACCCTTAGCTTTGTGTTGTTCCTTGCGTCCCGGTGTTCCTGCCTGGTTCTTTTATTTATCTATCTCTTTCGCCGCAAGAATAGCAATTCTTAACGCAGCAAAAGTGGTCTTTTCTTTTTTACTATCGAAAACTTTATTCCTGTTCGTCGCCTTGACATTAATGAGTCCTAGTATCTTTTTAAGCAATTATTTTAGTAGTTTAGTTTGGTTTAGTAGGTTGATTATTTGTATAAGTTGTACACGCTTTTTTATTTATAAGGAACCTACTTCAAGACCTAGTTCTTAAAGTTCCTTATTTTTAGACCTGTTTTGAGACAATTGTAGTTCCAAAAGTTCCTTAATAGTTCCTTTATTTTAGGGATGGTATAATTTAAGATTCAAGATCCAAGATCCAAGATCCGAGAAATTAAGATCCGAGATATTAAGATCCGAGATATCAAGATCCGAGAAATTAAGATCCCAGAAATTAAGATCCCAGAAATTAAGATCCCAGAAATTAAGATCCCAGAAATTAAGATCCCAGAAATTAAGATCCCAGAAATTAAGATCCCAGATATTAAGATCCAAGAAATTAAGATCCAATATTTGGCGGTTTATACATACTAGTATAGGTATTATACTTATAACTTAGGCCTATGGAATAGATGACACGAAGTCACTGTATTTTTAGCTTAAATTTGTTTGTTTTCTCTTTTTAAACAATTCTCAAATTTGCCCGCCAAATTTGAGAATTGTTTAAAAATAGAAAACAAACAAGACTAAAATTATCATGAATTATTCTGTATTTTTTTATTAATTTTCACGCGAAAACAATCACGAAGCGCTCATCGGAGAAAAATTTTTCGGAAACTAAAACTAATAAACTAAAACACAAGGTGACACCGTGGATCGATCCAGCGACCATATAGTTCGCGTCACGCGTACTAACCTACTGATACTGTAGTGCTGGGAAAACTCGGTGATTTTCTTGATGTGATGAACAGAATATATAGGTGGATCGTTCGGTCATTAATATCTCGGATCTTAATTTCTTGGATCTTAATATCTCGGATCTTAATTTCTTGGATCTTAATTTCTCGGATCTTAATTTCTTGGATCTTAATTTCTCGGATCTTAATATCTCGGATCTTAATATCTCGGATCTTAATATCTCGGATCTTAATTTCTCGGATCTTAATTTCTCGGATCTTAATATCTCGGATCTTAATTTCTCGGATCTTGGATCTTGAATCTTAAATTATACCATCCCTTTATTTTAACTGCACATTCAGTGTCATACAATAATAGAGAGTCACTTGCATGTAAGCAAAGCTTGAGACTACTCAAGGAAACTTTTGATAAATGCGTAACTAACAATTCACGTGATTTTTGACTGAAAATGAATGGAACCGGCTCTCTAATTCTTGATTGTTTGAAGTGATAAAATTATTCAACATCGAAAAGTTCCTTGATAGTCCGGTGGCCAGTTGAGATAACCTTGACATCGAGTACATATAGGTTTCTATTTTATTTTCTGTTTATATGGTCAGGGCCGTCGAGAGCCAGCTCGGGCCCTGGGGTTATCCGGAGGGGCGGGCCCTAAAGGGGGCTTGGGGGCGAAGCCCCCGAGAAAATTTTTTGTGACCACGCGCTCTAAACTCTCGGAAAATGAGGGAAACGCCCTTTTAAAATATGTATCATGAATATTATTTCAGTATTTCCTGCAAGGTTATTGAAAAGACAGTATTGGTGAGTAATTAGCATCGTTTTGTGTAAGTAAAATAAAAATGAAATATTAGGAACAAAGTTTCAAACTCTCAAAATAACACTTTTCACGCTTTAATGTTTGCAAAATCGTTAATAATGTCTTTAAAGTCAATAGTTCTTGCAATTTCGCTCTCTATGCTCAATACTGCGAGGTCTGTCAGCCTGTCCTGAGTCATTGTACTTCGCAGAAGTTTTTGATCCTCTTGAGGTTACTGAAGGAACGCTCTCCAGATGCAACTGTCACACACAGGCAAGGTACAGAAAATTCTGATGGCAGTGCAAACATTGTAGAATATCTCCTCAAATTGGAATTTTGTAATCTCATTGAGCAGAGTATGTCGGTCCAATGCTTTCTCCCCAAAATTAGTAACATGCACGGTTTTCAGGTGCAAAATTTCCTCTTATCAAAATTTTACGGGCCCCTTCGGAGCCCGGGCCCCGGACCTTTTACCCCCCCTACCCCACCTCTCGACGGTACTGTATATGGTCATAGAAGACTCGAAAAGCCAAACTTGCCCCTTCCAAGTGTTGGACAAATTTTTTTATGACCTCCCGAAGATGAATTTTTTATGACCCCCCCCCCCCTTGCCCCCTTGGCTACGCGACTGCACCACCACCACAATCACCCCTACAACCATCACCACGAGCATCCCCATCACCACCACCACAGCCACCCCTACAACCATTACCTCGACCACCCCTATCACTACCACCACAACCACCCCTACAACCATCACCACGATCACCCCTATCACAACCACCACCACCACCCCTACCTTCAGCACCACAACCACCTCTACCACCACCACCGCACCCACCATACCACCACAATCACCCCTACCAACCAGTATCATGATCATCGTGATCATCATTATCATCATAATCATTATCGTCATCGTTGTGCATACACGCTTTTTTTTATATAAGCAGGGGCGCAAATCGAAAAAATTATTGGGGGGGTGTCATGAAGTGGGACCGAATGGTATTGGTCTTTGTGTGCCGAAAAGCGCACCCACCTAGGGGGGTTCGGGGGCATGCTCCCCCGGAAAATTTTGAAAAATTGGGTTGCTAGAATCGCTCTGGTGACCATTTCAGGACTCTTTTAATGTATTTTTTTGCGCAGCCCAGCTGTTGAAGAAAACCTAAGAAACAACAAGTTTTGTCAAAATTTATGTCGATGTTGTCGCCTGACGCCCGGAATTGTCCAGAAACATAAAAAATAAGGCCAGAAATGGCTGACACAACTTGTCTTTGTTGTACAGCTAGGCATCTCCTGACTAACGGCAGTATTGACTACCAATACATTGTACTGTCATGAAGGGATTGGGTTGCAATTGGCCGAAAGTTGTCCCGCCTAGCTGCTCTGGCCCTTTGTTTGCTAATTTGTTCTTTCAAGAAAACATCATCACTATCTCCTGCTATGCAAAACAGCGTGGTGAATTAAGTTCAATGTTCAATGATCTGCATGAGAGCAATTTTTTACCGATTTTTCTTTGGGTTTCGGGTACAACTCTGTTTATTACTATTGAAAATGGAAATAATTTAGTTCAGAGCCGGATCGGGACCGACTTTATCACTATAAAGTAGCTACTGGGACCGGTTGACAAAATTATTGGGGGGGTGTCACACCCCCACAGTTCCCCCTCATTTGCGCCCCTGCTAGACTTATTACATTCGTCGTAGTCTACGCTCCTCCACACCCCACCACCCCGCTCCAACTACGACTCATAAACAAACAGTCAAAAGTCGGCCTAATTTTCACGAACCTCGTTCTGGTGTGAAGGATGGCCTAACAAAATTTCCCGACTACTGACCCTAAAACTTGCCCAAATCTGTATTTTTCGGTTTGCAACATACAAAAAAATTTAGTTGTACAGAGAAAAATGCTTCTCCTAACTTCATTTGAGCCCAAAATGCATCCAAGTTCATTAATTCCTCTTTTCGCATGCGAGAAAGCTATGTCATCCGAGCGGCCTAAAATTTGACTTGACAGCCGACCCTAAAACGTCTCTAAATTCGTACTTTTTGCTCTCAAAATTAAAACGAAATCATTAGTACTAAAACGAACGTTTTTATTAACTATTAGTATGGGGATTATGTATATACAGGTGGAAGGTTGTCTTTTCTGCCCCGAAAAACTATGGCGAAGCTGCTCGAAGCTTGGCGGCCATTGGGGAAACTAGAGATGGAAAAGGTGGGAGTAATAGATAAGCCAATCACTGCTGTAGATTCGGGCTGTTCTGCATTCTGATTGGATATGCCAGAAAGTTGGCATATCAGGCCGACTTTTTGACTTTTAGATTATGAGTCCCACTCTGAGGAAACAGCGATTATGTTGTTGTAGTTGTTATGAGCTGTTTCCGAAAGAGTGGGAGGAATGTAATCAGTCTAGTAACTTTGATGAAGGGGTCAACTACCATTCTCTGTTTAATTCTTTCTCAAGCAGTGGCTTTCAAGCGACAAAGCTTGCCAATGCAATCGAAGAAGTCAACACAATGGTAACAAACTATCCTATTTAATATATTGATTATATTGATTTACCGTCGACACAAAAATACGCCGTTAACGACTTTGATCAAATCTCGACACAGGACTTCGACCAAATATCAACTGCAGTTGTTTAGGGGGGCCTTAGTTACCAGCAGTTTGAGTTAATTTTCCACTGGTGGGCACATATTTTTGGTTCTTTCTGCTCGCGCCCTTTCAAACGTTTTTATCAAAATACAGTTCGACTACAATATTACAGGTACTAGGGACCCCTAAACTGCATTTAACTCCATCTTTTTTGCAATTAGAAAATAGGAACCCTGTCGAAGTCCCTTTGTATGAAGAATGATGTGATGCTTCAGTGCTAGATGCTGCAGAAGATGCCAAACTGGAACTGGATGAAGCTGGAATGAAGATGATGATGATGATGATGATGATGATGATAATGATGATGATGATGATAATAATGATGATGATGATGATGATGATGATGATAATGATGATGCTAATGATGATTATGATGATGATGATGATGATGATGATGATGATGATGATGATGATGATGATGATGATGATGATGATGATGATCAAGGGTAACAGGACAAGTCAGCCCACTACAAAGTGAACCCACCATGTGCTAGACAATTTGGCCTGTCAGCCTACACTCATTTTTTTTATAAGAAACCCATTTATAAGAAACTCAGTACTGAGATCAATATTGGTTAAGAAACTTTCAGTACTCGACCAAAAATGGTAAGAAACTCGCAGGTCTCAAGAATCTTTAGAATTAGAAATAAAGCATCGAGAAAACAAACTTCTGTTGCACCATAAGTGTCTATTTTGACAGAAAAAACAGCTCATGTAAACGTGAATTGTATTGTTTCTTCTATTTGTAGAATTTAAGTGTCAATTGCCCGTTTTGGCACTTAAAAATTTTGATGCTAAGAAACTGCTAAGAAACTTTCAGTACCAAATTTGTCCCAAAACTAAGAAACTTTGAGTACTGACCAAAAATCTTAGTTTCTTATAAAAAAAAAGAGTGTATACCAAATTCATCATCCTCTATGGATATTCAGCAGTTAACTGCCACAATGTCCCACACTGAATTGAGGTATTTTTCTATCATTTTCATCCGTATTAATCTTGGCCTTCCTTTCTTTTTGTGTACATCTATCAGAGCCTCTTTCATGAATACCCAATTGGCCTACTAAAACATAATAAATTTGAACATTCACACTGTTAAAGCAAGGGTTTGGGAGAAGCAGCCCCCATGCATATCTAAGAAAATAACAAGTAAACAGCCTTGTCGGCTGACATTTCTGTGGACCAACTTGCCAATGGGATGGGCTGACTTGGTATTCGGTTGACCCAGCAGTGGGCCAACTTTTCTAGAAAGCATGATGATTATGGTGGTGATGGTGATGGTTTTGATGATGATGATCAAGATAGTGGTAGCAGTGTGAAAGATCACAATGATGAGAGTGTTGATGGTGCTGATGATGATTATTATGATGACAATAATTATCAACATTTTCGTTATCACCACAAAGGGTTTTTGTTGCTGTAAAAGATTGTTGTTGTCGTGATGAAGCTTTTGTTCACACTTGATTCCTGTTTGGCAATTGTTGGACTCTAACAGGCCTGTTTGCCAACCTAGTCTGGGGTGCTGCCTGGCTTACCAGTTTGTATTGTTGGCAGAGCAAATTAGTGGTCTGCAACTTAAAGATTCTTGGGAAGATTGCCAACAATTGACGTAACCCACATGGAGCTTTAAAAAGGCTCATCTTGCATGCCCATGAATTAAATGAGAAGTGTTCTTTGTTGTGTAATTGTATTGTTGTGATGTAAACCATGTGGCTTCCAGAACTTTATGAGATTGGGGTTTGAGCTCCTGAAACAGCAACATTAAAAGCCAAGTCAGGGACAATGTTTCACCTAGTTCATGTGCTGTGAGATAGTGGCCAGGTGCTAAATACATCATCTTCAAGGCACATATGAAATTTTGCCAGCTGTGTTGTCTCCACGCATTTCTTTATGATTTCATTCTTTTCATTTTTCTTGCAATTTTAATTTCACAGATAGAAAAGAGAAAATTACCATTATCTGGTGTTAGCCCATATATAGAAGATGAAGTGAAGCCAAAAACTAACCTAAGCATTTTTCTTGGTTTTACGTCAAATATGACTTCATGTGGTGTTAGAGATGTTGTACGATTTTTGGCGAAACATTCAATGGTGAGATTCATTTCAACAGTGTTATTTCAACAATGGCTTGCAGCCTTTTTTCATTTATATTGTAGTATGATCATCATTTTGGTTTAAGCATATGTGGCACCCTTTTGGCTGAGGTTTTTCCCTAAAATTACCTCAACTTTGGTATCATTTTAACTGACATTGTGTATGGGAGTGTAAGGGAAATCAAAGAAAACGCTAAACCCCTGTTTATTTGAATCATATAATAGTGTTAATGTCACATCAAACGGATGTTTTTATATGTTGCAAGTAATTTTTAGGGTCAAGAAACTATTTTTGCTCTAATATAGATCATTTTGGTAAAAAACCTCATTGAAATTTATGAAATCTCAAGATATTGAGTTTTCGATGTAAAATTGATTTATCCATAAAAAATGTAGACTGGGGACAAAGTTTCATTGTCCTAGCACTTGTATTGTCTTAATTTCATGAACATTCAAGGCTCCCGATTCTATTAAGGCTTTGACAGCAGAAAATGGAAGTTGGTCAAACTTTTTACCCAGCTCAGGCTTTAAATGCTTGTAAAATTGATAACACAGGTGCTGAGATATGTGGTAACATTTTGAACCTTGAATTAATTTTGGGTGCTTAGATGCTGTTGGCATCAACAACTCTCTATCTCAAAATTTGTAAAATTTCTGTAAATGCTGAAAAGGTCTATATTTTGCTTGAAAATTTCTAGGTGCAAACACTTTATAGCACATCATCGTTCATCCATTAGTCATTTATCTAAAGGTTTGTGCTACATTACATGACCAGGCTTTGACAAGAAAAGCGTGTGATCCCACTTGTACGCTCTAGCGGTTTAGTGTGTGAGACATCACAGACCTTGATTTGATTTTTAAGCTTACGCCAATTGACTTGATAATTTGCTAAACATTTGTGAAAATGTAGCATATTTCCTTCCTGCAGCATTTAAAATCCTAAGAAAAAAACAAAGTAAAACAGAACAATTGAAATAATGACTTATGCCCGTCCTGTGCAACGTTTCACTTTGTTGGAGTTCATAGTACTAGATCAAAGTTTCGGTAGTAAAAATTTCATGAGCACAGCCCCATGAAAGAAAAAAGGCATAACAAAAGGGCTTTATCACATTGGGAAAGGAAGCTGTTATTGAGCAAAGTGTTGAGGAGTTTGATGGGAAAAATATGTCACGAAAGTCTTGTGCAGGCTTTGTGCAAAACATTGAAAATAAATCGTTAACCACTCAAAATGCTAGCTAGTAAATGGTCACTCGCCACCACACACCTGGCTGACTTTCGTTTTGTGGTCACAAGTACACCTGCTATATTATTCCCATGAAAGCCTGCATGACTGAAAAGACTGCAAAGGTAGTAGTGATGCAAGGACCCAAAAGAATAAGCATAAACTTATGGCTGCAGGTGGTGAAATGAAAGTGAAATGGTGTTTTAGCGCCAGTCGCTAGGATCTCAGTAGTAGGTTAACTAATGGAGACCTTGACCCTGGCTGTGACGCTACCGCGGCTGGGCTCGTACCCTGACCACACTGAGCTCTTGACACCACGGGTCAGCTGGACTACACCACACCACGACGCTACAGCACCTTCGCAGTGGACACAGATAATTAGTATTTTTAATGAGTACACTGCATTTACTTTCATTCATTCAAGGTAGACTGCATTGTGACAACAGCTGGTGGAATTGAAGAAGATTTTATAAAATGCCTAGCACCTACATATGTTGATGAATTCATTTACAAAGGTTCTGAAGCACGAAAGCAAGGATTGAATCGCATTGGGAATCTTATTGCTCCTAATGATGGATACTGCATGTTTGAAGACTGGTTCTCGCCTATTCTTTTGAAAATGCTTGATGATCAACAGAATAAGGTACTATGTATAAAATACTACTGTACAACACCACCCTCAAATAAGTCTGCTTCTCAGAACCTGTTTATACTATTCCGGACTCATTTAGTCAGCATTAAAATAGTCCGGTTTGGTTTATGTTGCACTTTATTAACCTTCTTTTAAAAATTGTTCACACTTAGACAGTAATAATTTAGTTTCCTTCGTAAAAACAAATTTTTCCCATCGTTTGAGCCATAGTTACAATGACGAACTATGAAAGCGATCATTTTAAATCTGGGATTAAAGTGTTTACACTATGGAACAAGCAGGAGAATTAGTTTAATCTACATTCCTGATTTAGTGCGGATGACCAAACTTAAATTTGTGCAGATAGCCCTGCTGTAGTGTAAACAGTTTAAATGGGGTCTCTTATAAACAGATTAAACGGGGCGTCCTGAACTCCAATCTAGACACTTCTTTTTTCATATAAACCCCCATTAGAAGTTATTCGAAAGTTTTTCTGTACTTGCCTGTTATAAATAAAAATACCAGATGTGTTAAGAATTCCGTTTTTTTGTTTGTCATTCTGTGGAAAAAAAAACTATACAGTGTATTAGAAGTATTTAACAACGTCATCAAAGCCTCGGATAAACCTTCCCTGAAATAACCGATCATCCCGAAACTTGTTTTTTTAAAAATCAGCTGAAAGGGGGGGGGGGGAGATAATTGGGGTTTCACGGTGCTTCTCAAATTTTATGGAAAAAAATGTGAGCCCTAATTGTATGTACTCTACAACCAAATTCTACATCCGGAAGGGAAGACACTATCACATGCAAGAAACTTTTGTTTGTATTTTTTGAATTTTTTTCTTTCTGGTGATGTTTAGACTGCAAGTTCTTAATCCTCAAAATTCCATCTTTTGCCTTTGCCGTAGAAAACCTTATAAGCTCAAGCTCGCTATAACTCGAACTAATGTTTACTTTTCTTATAATTCGACTTAATCGAATACAGTGCACATATGTTTTACAAGAAATAAAGGAATTGGCCCAGTACTGAAGTACTGAAAGTTCCTTAAAATTTTCCGATTTTGAGTACTGAAATGTTCTTACGAATTCCTTGAATATCTATATTCATGAAAAAGATAGTGATGTTGTCTGAAAGATGTTTGAAGCCTATTTCTAGATCGTATTTGAATGCTTGTGAATTTCCAATTTGTCCGCCTGTCACCAAAATATTTCATTGCCGACGCATTACGGAAAGAAAAGTAAAAAAATTCACACACTTGTCGTAAATGCTCCTTGGTTGAAGATTTGGTAGATCACAGTAATAGAGTTGCTTCAATATTATAAATTCGAGAATTTGGGTTTAATTTATAATTATAATTTTTTTTAACGTGTAATGTAATAAAAATAAACTTAATCTTAAAAGATTCAGTATGTTTGAAGAAGGGTACATAATTTTAAATTTGTTTGTATCTTTTCTAGGGTATAAACTGGACTCCTTCTAAAATGATTGATCTAATGGGCAAAGAGATTAACAACGAAGAATCAATATATTATTGGACACACAAGGTATCATTATTAAACTCACTTCACCAACTTGTTATTTATTATGACTGTTTCATGGTAACCTCATACATTCATCACAGAAATTACAAAGGTTTATTGCCCCGGGAGCATTAGTAAGAAGTGTTGACCAACTGCTTTCGACTTTTTACACGACCCTTTTAGCTCTGCAGAGAAGTAAGACCGTTTTTCGAATCTTCGAAGGTCGTCTGGTTGTGTCGAGATCAACAGGAGTTATATTGAAAGTTTTTCTAGTTTTTCTAGAGCAAAAATTTACTATTTATGCAAAGGTTTGGTTTCGAAGACTTTGATTTAACTTTTATTATTACTTATTTAGAAAAGACACACACTTTTCTTCCAATTACTGTCTGCAAATTGTCCCTACACAGGTGACTCAAGACCTGTGCACACGCGCAGAAAACGAAAATTTAAAAGAGATTTATAGAATTGATAAGATTCGTTGGATTTATCCTCAAGGTGTACCGTAGTTATGAATTGATGCACCCCTCGCGTGAAAAAATCATCGCCAACTTCTTCATTTTCATTTTGCAATCAGCTCGCATTCAATTGCAAAAAGCACCTTCAAAATCGCGATGAACAGCGGAATCATTTTCGAGCATAGCTACTTAAAAGCTTTTTTCGTCTGATACTCCTCAGAGCATGAACGTCAGAAACAGACCGAAACAATAGACTAAGGTGGAATTTATACCCCGATGCGGCTCGAATTTATACCTTGATTGGTGCATTTAGAGCCACATCAGGGTATAAATTCCACCTTAGTCTATTGTTTCGGTCTGTTTCTGACGTTCTTATTCTGAGGAGTGTCAGACGAAAAAAGCTTTTAAGTAGCTATGCCCGAAAATGATTCCGCTGTTCATCGCGATTTTGAAGTTTTGTACAACTCAAAGACTAAAAAGCACCTTGGCAAATACTCTCGAAAATGCTCGCAACAACTCGAATAAGAGCTTTAGAGCACACACTCTTGCCAATTTTGACATAACCAAGGCTCAACAACACTGCACAAGGTACTTCATTGTTCAAATGACTAGACGTGCCGCAACCCACCCATGTCTACCGATGAATTATGTTACTCGTGGCACCCATGCGTAGAAAAAATAACGAAATTTTTTCCCATTTGTACCAATCATTGAAAATTCATGTTCTCACAAATCGCAAGCATCGTAAGGCAATGATCGCCGATGCTCTGCGATATATGAGAACCAGGCTTAGAAGATATTTCAAACGCCACGCTGTAATCATATTGAATTCTCCTCTTCCCTCATTAGTGAGAAATCAAGTAGTATTAACTCCAAGAATAAGATCGACAGAAACTTTCTTCGATTGGACAGCATCAATTTTAGATCTACAGCAACGCTAAACAAAGAAGACATTAACTCTTTTCACCATTATAAAGTTATCGTTATGATGAAATTTTGTAGAAATTTTAAGTTCATTATAGTTTGCTTAAATAGCAAGACCACAGCAGCAACAAAGCATGTTTCGAATATACGATGTTCATTGGGGTTCATAGTCAGTTGCCAAACTATATTTTCGGGAATCTAGCTTTATGTAAAGATATCCAATGTTGCACAACTTCAACACGTGAGATAGCAGTTCTGGTAATGTTTATTATCACCACGTGTTGGTACAACAAACACGATGAATAGGAGAAAAACCAAATTTCTCATTGCCCGATGATAGGATATGGAGTTCTTTCGAAGCTTTGCCTCGATAACTATCAATTCCCTTTTTGCTCCCAGAAGAGACTATCTTGCGGAACGGAGAGGGTGTATTTCGGATATCTTGAAAACATGGAATGTGGAATACTGGAATGGAATACTGGAATACACTGGAATACTGGAATACTGGAATACGCTGGAATACTGGAATGCTGGAATAATGGAATGCTGTAATGATATTCTAGTCAATACTGGAGTAATTCCAATGATTACTGGAATGGTGTTCCAGTATTCCAGCACTGGAATGCATTCCAGTATTCCAGACACATTCCAGACCCTTGACAATTATATCAAACAACAGTGTCTCGTATTCTAACAGTTGATGGTATTTAATCGCTCAAATTTCGCAAAAGTTCATTGAAATCAGCTTGACTGAATTGAAACAGGTGAAAAATCCACGATACAAGATTTTACGGATCACCTAGTAACATAATTTTTTTATTTCCAAATCATTAACGCATTGACATTTATTCTAGTCGGTATTAAAATACATGTCTGAAGTTTTGTTTTGGCTGCAAATTGAGAAGCGTAGGGATGACTTTTGGCAGTTTCCAAGAAAGTTTTGCATTGTAGATACACGCTTTTTTTATACGGAACCACTTTATAAGGAACCTACATGTAGAAGGCCTGAAAATGTAAAGAACTTATACTACTAGAGAGAAAATAACTAAAGAACTTTTTATTGTTGAATAGTTTTACCACTGCAAACAATCAAGAATTACAATGCCGGTTCCTTTCATTTGCAGTCGAAAATAACATAAATTGTACGTTAAGCATGTATCAAAAGTTTCCTTGAGTAGTCTCGAGCTTTGCTCACATCTAAGTGTCTCTGTATAGTAGTCATGAAGATGAAACTGAACATGGAACTGAAAAGTCATGATACTGAAACTGAACAGGAACTGTTAAGGAACGTTTGGAACTACAATCGTCTCAAAAGAAGTCCAGAAATAAGGAACTTTAAGAACTAGGCCTTGAGCTAGGTTCTTTATAACAAAAAAGCGTGTAGGTCACGTTTTTGCGAAAATGGCAGCCTTTTTTCGGTTCCCAAAAAGCAAGAAAATGTAAAGATTCGCTGGCAAGTATTCCGAAGTTTTAGTGTAAAGATTCTGATTAAATAAAAATGGGGCGAATTGGCAATGGCAGTTTTGGCACAATCGATTTTGCAAGCTATTTGTCGAGGGAATCAACTGATTCTAGCCCCAAAATGCTAAGAACTATTCGAGTATTGACTGGGATATCATTCCAGTATTCCAGCGAATTACAGTGTATTCCAGTATTCCATTCCAGGATTCCACATTCAAGATAGCCATGTCTTTCGGCACAACTGTTTTGTGAACTGTAAACCACTGAAAGTGAAACCTAATGCTGCAATCTAATTGGTCAATCTGGTGACTGAAATTGATTTGATTGGTGGAAATTTAACCTAGTATAAACAAAGCTGGTTTAAACCTGTCAGTGTGAAACTGGTGTGAAAGCAGTATTTGACAAGTCTATTTTTACCAGTTCTTATATTCATTAATCACAAAATATTTTCCCAATCCGTCTGATATATTCTGACCAACAAAGATAGATAGTCAGTTCGACCATGGTTCGACCATGAGTCAAAGTATATAGATCGATTATATTTTGAGCGTAGTTCTAGTATTTCTTTTAGAGTAACATTCCGGACAATCCCTAAATGGTATTTCGTATGCCACTTTTTATTTCTCGAGAGTGTCAATCTCGTCCTTTGGTTCCTCAATATTTTTGCCGAACTCGGCATTTACGCCTAAAATTCACAAAATCAATGGGTAATAATTATTTCAGCATACTCGTGATTTTTACCAAATCTTTGCAGCTCTTTTCATCGACGAAAAAGCAGCATGTGAATAATTAAGAACATATTTAGAACATTTTCGCCTGAAAATAGCGTAAAACTTACGAAGAGCCAGGGTCAGTCAATTTATCCTGATTATTATAAAACAAAAAGTGTAGATATTTAAAAAATGTGTAAAATAATGTGCAATATAAACAGACTATTGCTGAACAGTCTTAGCATGTTGCTGAATGTTGCGTGCTATGCAAACATATCAAACAAGCATGGGGGTATATATCGCTTTTTACAGAAGTTTCAATTCTAGTCCAGAAGAGTAGCTTGCTCTTTGTAGGGTTGGCTCTCCTCTTCCACCATGAAACACTTTGAGATGCTTTGCTTTGTTTTTTATCTTTTTTTTGTATACAAGGCAAGCTTATACTATTCAATTTATACCAGAAATTGACCTTTGGAAGAGTTCGTTTTATACTAACTATTGAAACTAAGAGAAAACTACGACGAAGAAAATGGAAAAATATTTCTCTTTTGAAATAGTAATGTATCTCGTAAAAATATTTACTTGTGTGCGCGCTTTTGGCAAACTATACTAGCGCTTGAAATGTTAACATCGCTAATCATTCATTATTTTCATTCTAGAACAATATACCAGTGTTCTGTCCAGCAATAACTGACGGTGCTATTGGGGACAATGTCTATTTCTTCTCATATAAGCATCCTGGATTAAGAATCGACATCGCAGAAGGTTTGATTTCTGCTTTTTACCAGAGAGCCTTTTTTAAGTCCTTATGCTAATATAGCTTTAAGTTTGCTTGATTAACCTTTTGTACTTCTTTTCAAGTCAGGCACCAAGTGTACTGAGAGCACCTGCCCTGCTTAGCCCTCTTTCTGGGCGTTGTCTTACCCCCTACCTTTCTGAGGGCCTCCCTCTCTGCTGCCATTGTTATGAAGATGTTTGAGGATTATTTTGTACATTTCAGCGTGATGTTATTCTCAGGAACAATTTTCTTTACTTAGGTCTCCTGAGGGACTATAAAGTCCTTCTTTTCCTGTCTGAACCCGCTTCAGGAATTGTTTTTATTTGTGAACCGTAGCTTCAAGGCCAATAGAATTTTGTCATAATACTTCTTACAGTAAACATACATTTTTGTGAATAGTAAGGATATGTTTTAATATTACGTCTTCACAAAAATATGCTGTAATGAACTTCAATGATAAATAAAGCATGTGCACAAAATTTATACACATTTCATGCAATTTAGGATTTTCTGTTGCTGAATGAATTACAGCAAGGGTTTATTGATACAACCATTGGTTAGCTCAGATCAAGGGTTTGAAAATGATTGATTTAGACAGACATAATTGTTTAAAAAAATTGTTTATGGCGAATTGTGCTTTTTTGCAGTACAAATTTGACTGTTCTTTGTGCTGACCAAAAAAATATTGTGTCAAAAGTTTTGCTTCTTCCTAGTGTTATTCAAGAAGTAAAGCATTATTTGTTGATGCCTGCATAATTCTCATTACTTTAAATATATGCGTACCAAATTTCTTGTTCAACAATTAAATTATGACTTTGGTACGAAGGTTTCTTTACTGGGTTCCTTTTTTTGGAACACCCTGTATTTGAGAACCAGGGGCAGAACGGCTTTGTGAAATAGACTGGAAATTCCTTGTTTGTCCCAGTCACTGACTTTGATGTTACCCTTGAAGGAGGAATTAATTATGAGGGTTGAGTAGCAGTCTTTTCCTAAACACCTTTGTGAGCAACTCCACGCTGAAAATTCCCAAATATAAAGAAATTGAATGAACTATCCAGTCTCAAATAGAAAACAAAGAAAGTTTATTTTACTTTTAATTTTGTTTTTAGATATTCGCAAAATCAATGATTTGGCACTGAATGCTAAAAACACAGGGATGATTATCCTTGGAGGAGGTTTAGCAAAACATCATATTTGCAATGCTAATTTAATGGTACGTCGCTTTTTTTCAATAGACTTTTTCAAAATGGACTGGTTCGACGCGAGATTTCTCTGGAAAATGGCGAAAATCGTGAGTAAAGGAAATCTTCTCCCTTTGCAACGACCAGGATTGTAGAGAGTATTCCCCTACTCAATATGACCGCCATATTGCAGGAAAATTTCACACTGACCCAGACTGCGCTGAAAGGGTCTATGGCCTATTTACACTCATTTCTCATAAGGAACCTCTTATAAAAACTATATTAAACTCATCAAAAAACTCATCTTGAATGAAATAGAAGGGTTAAATAAGGATGTAAAAAAGCACTTAGTCCCTGGCAGAAGAAACAAACATTGTTGGTCAAACATTTGACCGTTTGGCCATGTCCAAAACCATTGGTGGTCCAACATTTTTTGTTTTCGTCAAGCAAAAAATGTTGTTGAATTTTTTCCACATAGAAGCATCACGCAACTTTTCCTTGTCGAGAATACTTGATCATTTGACCGCCTTTCCAATATTGCTTGCCAAACATTTCTTTTGTTATTGTCCAATTTCAAAAATTTTCAACATTTCAATACCTGGCAACATTTCTTAGCAGCAAAGCGTTTTTGCTTGCGTAGTAGCAATGACTTCGTTGTTCCAAAATGTTGCGTAGCAATGTTTTTAGACGTGGCAAATCGGTCAAACATAGCTTGTAAAGCAAACTTCAAATGTTTGACAAACAATGTTTAATCGTTTGGCCTCATATTTGTATTTAATTTTATTTCTTCTTCTGTCCTATCTGTTTTTTAGTGTTGTTTCTCAAAATTAATTCCTGTAAACTGAATCTGTTTTGCAACTTCATAATTGATATCTATTATTGTTTTGCAACTTCATAATTTATTCTGTTTAATTCTTTTGAAATATCAGATGCACAAATATCATTGAAAAATCTGCGATACTAAAATTTAGCATATTTGCAGTAAGAATTTGGGACAAGGACGACTGACCCATTGACCAACCACCAAACCCTGAATGCTTGCTTTCTTTGCTAGCAAGATAGGCTAGGCCCAAACAAAACCATCATCCATCCAGGACTGTTCATTGTCAGCCCTGGTCCTTCGTGATTTGAGCACGAATTTCTTTTAAAAAGGCATCAATTACACAATTATAAAGAACCAAAACAATAAAACGATCTACCTTTATTGGATATATCTGGTCATGGGTTCTCAGATATCTATAAGCAATTAACATTTCTCATGTCATATCCCTTATTTTCTTAATTCATTTTACACAAAAATGCTATAATTTTTTCTGTTGCTAAGAATTGATAACAATGCAGAAACGCAGAAACAACATATACAAATTGTGACATTCATAAAATTGAATTCAACAAGAAAATCGATCTAGAACATTAAGTTATATATTCCATCTACTTGCCGATTTGAAGAAACTGCCAATGTTGCGCGTAGCTTGAAAGAACTAATCTCAAACAATCAACCATTATAATACAAATTGTACATTTGGCTATCCTCGAATAGTTTCAGTAAACAGTTTTTGGAATATATGAAAGTAAAGAAACTTACGAAATTTAAGAAATTTAGAAGTTTTTGGAACATCTGGAAGTTAAGAAACTCTTTTGATAACCTATGTTAAAAGTGCCTAATCTAAGGAACCGTACTAAAAAAGATTGTTATCCTTACCAGTCCAGATTTCTCAAAAACCCCAGAACTGAATTAATTTCATCTCAAAAACTGTAGTGGCCAATGCTTAGGTATAAAACTTTTGTTTTAGGGTTTATTACCCAGCCCATTGAAAATCCTGAAAATATTGAAATCGAAATCGAAAAAGATTGCTAATCTTTGCCAGTCCAGATTTCTCAAAAACCCCAGAACTGAATTAATTTCATCTCAAAAACTGTAGTGGCCAATTCTTAGGTATAAAACTTTTGTTTTAGGGTTTATTACCCAGCCCATTGAAAATCCTGAAAATATTGAAATCGAAATCGAAAAAGATTGCTAATCTTTGCCAGTCCAGATTTCTCAAAAACCTCAGAACTGAATTAATTTCATCTCAAAAACTGTAGTGGCCAAAGCTTAGGTATAAAACTTTTGTTTTAGGGTTTATTACCCAGCCCATTGAAAATCCTGAAAATTTTGAAATCGAAATCGAAAAAGATTGCTATCCTGGCTAGTTCAGATCTCTCCAAAACCTCAGAACTGAATTGAATTTCATCTCAAAACTGTAGTGGCCAAAGCTTGGTTATAAATATTTTGTTTAAGGTTTATAACCCATTGAAAATCCTATGTTGTTTACCTTTTTCTTTGATTTTGACATTTCCATTATAATTATTTTCGTTCCTAGAGAAATGGTGCTGATCATGCTGTTTTTATAAATACTGGAATGGAATTTGAAGGAAGCGATGCTGGAGCCAGCCCGAATGAAGCTGTGTCTTGGGGTAAAATAAAAACCACTGCAACACCTGTCAAGGTAATGCAAAGAAAATAATTTTTTCCGAATTTGATGGATTTAGGCCATATTTATTTACAGCTTATCGATGAAGATGTCAACAGAAATTATAACCGCGACTTGAGCCAAGAGCTGAGGTAAAAACCCGCTCATAAGAACTTAATTTTTGGGCCATCCTGTTTGGGATCTTCTGTAAAGAGGTGTATACCGAAATAAGGGTGTGGATTCTTGATATAAGGTCTAAAGCAATTGCGAGAAAAACAAAGCATGGTCAAGTTTTGGCAGCTTTCATATTCGGAGTCCACGAAATAGGTCACAGACACCAACTGCATTTAATAAAACCTCAGTGGCTGACTTGAAAACTTTTTTATTAAGAACTTCTTTGGATATCAGGATGCATGGGTCTTATTTATTGATTGAAAAATTGTAGGCTGCGGTCAAAAAGACCAAATTGTATTAAGCACTGAAGTGCTGAGGTGGTCAGAAAGTTGAAAAAATTCATTATCAGAAATGTTTTGGAGAAAATACGAGACATTGATGTGACCGTGAAAGGTTGTGAGTCTTCACTTAAAGGCTTTTTACTGTCGCTATGGAAAATAATTACTGTTTCTTGGGTGTGCGAAGCACCACTTCATGCAAATGTGCTCGATGAGCAGAAAAAAGGCTAGATACGCCCTCTCGAGTTCAGTTATCGTTAGTTATCGGGATTATCTCGGCAATCGAAAGTAGGGCTGCCCCAGCTACGATAGCTCATTTGAAGTTCTAGTTTAAGCTGAGTGCAAACAATATTGGTGACTACTACAAAGATGTGTCCTAGTTGAGATTCAGTTAATCATGCAAATATGTAGAGAATTCCAGAAGGAAACCTATCCATTTGGGTGGCACATACCTGTATACAAATTATGTTCAGTAGCTACTCCTTCCTCGGTACACGTACACTGATCTCTAAAAAAGACTGAATCGAGTATAATGGGTCCCGGGTTTTTCGTGAAGTCGCCTTGGCAGCAATTAGAGAAGGCCAAGAACGCGCATCCTCTCTGCACACCACGAAGACAACAAGGCCACAAAAGGGCCTAACGACAGCAGTTGACAGCACAAACTTCTTTGACGAATCGAAGGTCATCTTTTTGAGATATTGGAGGAAGTAAGAAATGAAAGTCTGTACTCACTTCCTGAGGCCTATTGTGTTGGAAGGAAGGCGCTCCACTGCTCCTTTGCTGTCCAAGATGGCGGCGATTCAAAATTCAAACAGGCACGTGCTGAGAAATGCGAAGGCGCATGCGCTATCCAGTATTTTTTTTAGAGATCAGTGTAAAAATTTTGTGTTCGAAGAATTTCGAACACATTGGTGTGGGGTGGCGTGTCACTAACTAACTAACTAACTAACTAACCAACGCTTGAACAATGGAAAACGTGTAACAATAGGGCCATTGTCAAGAATGCCATTAGGGCCATTGTCTCGGCCATTGATGCGCAATTTGCAGTTGGTTTTTCACAATGCACTTTTGTCAATCTGGGGTCATGTGACAATTGTTCTTCCATGACTCATATTTGTTTTCGCAAAATTCGATGGCAAATTGCCACATTGGTTCAATTAATGACATTTCAAACATTCTCATCGTCGATAATTGAGTCTGGGCAAGAGCGGCAATTTCAAAACAGTTTTCAAAGCAAATCGTCATCATTATCATCATCGTCATCATCATAATCTTCATGATCACTATCACCACCGCTACAACCAGAATCATGATGATGATGATCGGTCATCTTCATAGCCATCATCACCATCATAATTATCATCATTGTCATCATCTTCATCACCATCACCACTATCACCAGCTCTACCACCAGTGTCATGATGATGATGATCAATCATCTTTTAAGGCCATCATCATCATCATCATCATCATCATCTACATTACCATCACTATCATCATCATCATCATCAGCATCATCACCATCACCATCATCACTATCATCAGCGCTACCACCAGCGTCATTATGGTGATGATCAAGCGGCCTGCATGCATTTTTGTCAATCTGGGGTCATGTGACAATTGTTCTTCTGATACTGGCTTGCTTCCATGACTCATATTTGTTTACGCAAAATTCGATGGCAAATTGCCACATTGGTTCAATTAATGATATTTCAAACATTCTCATCGTCGATAATAGAGTCTGGGCAAGAGCGGCAATTTCAAAACAGTTTTCAAAGCAAATCGTCATCATTATCTTCATCATCATCATCATCATCATCATCATCATGATTACCATCACCATCATTGACGGTGTGGCTGCGGCAAAATCTAAAGGATCGACACCAGCACCACAATCGCCCCTACAACCATCACCATGACCACCCCTATCACCACCACCACAACCACTCCTACAACCATCACCACGACCACCCCCATGACCACCACCACAACCACCCCTACAACCATCACCACGATCAGGCCTATCACAACCACCACATAATCATGACCATCTCTATCACTACCAAGACTAGCACCACCAATAGGGCCAGGACTAACATCACCAACATTATCCACATAATCATTATCGTCCTTGTGCACAGCGACAAACCTCGTTCATCATTTCATCGAAATAGCCACCATTAACCAGAGTCGTTCTTCGAACATGCCCATAGGGCCCCTATGTTTTTTATAAAAAGCGTGTAAGCTGATATTCTTGGAGCTTATGAAAAGGCCGGGCTCAGCTTGTTCTTACTTTTTTCTCAAAATCCTGGCAAAATCCAGGGTCGTGTTCTTATTTAATTGTGCTGATAAAAATGAGTTCGCAACGAAGTCACCCTCAGGCTACGTATAGTATGTCTATCAGGAAATATATTGTTTTATTATTTTTATCATTTTGTGTTCAACTCAGCAATAACGACAACAACGGAATCAATAATAACAGCATCGACAACTACAGCATCAACAACAACAGCAACAACAACAACAACAACAGCGCTAAACGTGATGATCAGAGGTGAAATTTTCTTTGGAGGCTGCTAAGACAAGTTAAGATTGTCATCAATGCTTAGCAATGTCTGTCAAAATATTTATTTGTTGAGAAACCTTCGTGTAAATATTTATACTAATGGCAAAACAAATGACGTCTGTTCATAGAATCAAAGTCTAATCTTTTGAAGTTTGTTGAATCATCCTTCACTAAACAAAGTTTCGCTTAACAATATTATTTTGAGTGTTAAGCTGCATCTTCAAACAAGCGGACTCACGGGGGGGTTACCTAGACTTTTTCACTCCTTAGGTCAATCTGATATAGACAGGTCGCTCAGAACTACTACTTATTATAACTACCTAATAAAATCCCTGGGCAGAAATCGAGTGCAGCTGGGGAATGTGATGTTCCACGCAAGAAAAATACTGCGCTATGATCGGTGTCCACAAAAATTTGGTTTTTTTCTGGGTTTTCGTTATAAAGTTGATGATAATTTAGAGCCTCTGAGCATTCCATCCAATTCAATTTTTTCTTGTAAATTGTTGTTGCTGTTGCTTAAGACTGTTGATGCTGTTTGCAAAGGCAAAGAGTGAGAATTGTGAAATAAGTCTAGGGGTAAGCTACAGAAGCAACCTGTTTGGTTTGGTAACAACAATAAGCATTCTTTCAATCGCGAGCTTTTACTGCTTTCAGCTCCGTCAGCTAAACTTTTTTTTTCAAACAGGTTTACATTTCCACCAATCAAAGGTCATCCATTTGTTGAATCGACCAATCAGATTGCGATATTCGTTTAACTGGTTAAAACGGGTTAACATTTAGCATAGATGTGGATGACGGTGAATTCTTTGAATTCGAAACAACTAAATGCCGACGGGATAAAAGTCTTTGAAGGTCATGGCCCAGATAAGTTTAATTTAAGCCAAAAGTCACGACAGTGTTTCGCGTTACCGTCACATGATATACACTTTTTTCAATAAGCTACTGGACTTTGGTCCAGCCCTCAAGAGTTGCTTAACATACCCACCCTTTATTCCAGCCCTCACAGAATGACTGGTACCTCCTAAAACCTCTTTTTCGGCTCTTTACTGGCTTTCCAACGTAATTGACAAGTTTGCAACGATGTACTGTATAAAGAAAGCTATTTCACCAAAAATTTAGCAAAATCTCAACCCTAGTTGCTTATTGGCCAGTTGCTTATTAAAAACAATGTATTATATGTAGGTACAGTGATATACAGAGAGCGAGTAGCCTGCGCGCAGCCTGAAACGCTTCTTCGAGGAAGTGTACAGTCTGCGCATTAAAGTCAAAAAGCTTGTTCCCTGAGTCAGCAAAAATTTCGACCTCGTTTTGAAACCATCCCCTGCGCGCGACAAGTCAGAATCAGCGGCTAGTTGCAGGCGGTTGAGGCGGTAAGGGAATAATTGACAATCTGTCCTGCACGTGCGTTGTCTTTCTGTTGAGTGCAAGATATTGCTAATCATGTCTTGCATTCTTTGCTTTGCAACTTTGTCTTCCACGAACTATAGAGATTTCAATCTTGTGGATGGATGTAAAAGTAATTTCAATGTAAAGAATGCTTTGCAACAATTGGATATAATAGTGGAATCTAGGCCCAATGCGAAGCACATCTGTCAAGCTTGTCTTAGGCTACTCCAGCGTCTAGAGTCAGCAAGGAGGAAGGCAAAAACTCTGGAGGATCAAGCAACAAAGAAACATATAGATGGTGCAAAGCACATTGGCCTTGCTGTGAAGTCGAGAACCTTAAAAAGGACGCTATTTCCTGCAGATAGTTTTGGAGGCAATGCTTCAAATGAGCCTTTTTTGTCCATGAGCCATCCTCCTGTTGCTGGTGCGTTGTTGCGAAGTCCTGAAGTTGCTGATTCCTCTTTCACGAGCCCTGATGTCAACAGAAAGCAATTATCAGCGAATCTGTCGGGCTTTCCTGTGTTAACAAGTACACCACGTGTGTCTAAAGCATCTAAGTCCCATTGTAAGTCTCCACACAGTGAGTCGGCATCTGCTGTAATTGTGAAAAGCAGCATCCAAAGGCCTGTGGTTGAAAGAAGTGATAAAAGCACCACCGTTTCCATTAAAGTGAACTGGAAGTCAAAGACCAGGGAAAAGCAACTGGGGAGTGACCTGGTTTCAGTTGGATCAATGCTCTGCCGTGGCACCTACAAGCAAGTGGCAGTTGCTGTCTGGAAACACCCAACCTTACGTGCTTATATAATTGAAGCTGTCTGTAAGGAGATAGATAAAGAGTGTATTGAGTACTGTCAGCCTTCAAAAGACAAACCAGGAGATTCTATTCGAGCTGCTAAAATTCTGCAAAACAGCCCTGCAAAATTCAAGAAAGCAAAAGTAACTGACAATGCAACTAGCTGCTTACGTTTGACTGGGAAAGAAGACATACTTGGTTTCACATTTGACAAGCTGGACGAGGAGCTGAAGCAACAAATGCCTTTGGCAAGATCAGTTCTGATGACAATGTGCTGGCGAAGATCAAAACGGAAAGAGGATGATTTATTCTTCACACCTGCCGTTGGAATGGCTGCAGCAATCTGCTTGAAAAACAGGTCCAAGAGAATGACTGCAGTTCAGCTTATTTTGTCCATGATGATGCAACATTCTGGGTTCATGGTAAGTAGAGCCTTTTTGCCTTAAACATCAACAAACATGATATTGTCTTATGTACCTAAGTTGACTTCAGTTGTAGATTTGTCCATGAAGAACGAGGAAAAGTTTAATTGTGAAAAATGAAGATGATAATATCTATGCATATTGCTAATGTTAACAAAAAAATGTCAATGAAGATTTTTTAATTTTGCATCAAAAGAAAAACAAAAAACATTTAAAAATTTTGTGCCTCAAGATTATATCAAATATATCTTAAAATTTTTGGCTGAACCATTTTTTAAATGTTTCCATATTGATCGATATGAAATGATGAAGAAATGCTCTAAAGTGGTAGCACTGTGTAATTTTGAATCATCATTTTGCAGGCAACACTCCTGAGATTAAGCTCCTTACGACTGGCTGTCTCCCATACTTTTTTATACAAGAAATTGGATGAGTATGGAAAGGATCATTTGAAAGAGGTTCAAGAGAAGATACTGAAAGCAAGTGAGCATATCAATAGCTCAGTTTCTAGTCAAATTGCTGGTCACAAGCTCATCATTGACAACTTCAATTTCACTTCTGAGCCACATCAAATGACAGCAGAGCATCAAAACAAATGTGTGAATTGGGTAGGACTGATGATCACTGAGAACAGGGTATCTGGGAGCAGTTTGAGAACTGACAAGCCTGCATTGGACCGCCTTGTGGGTCTAGATAATGGTCTCTGCATCCCTAACACTGTAGATCACAACCAACAACGTCTGAACTACATTGCACTTTGTGGTCGTTTGGCTGTTGAGAACATCAGCTGTTTGAAAGTACTGGAGAAGGCTGCAACACAGCATATACCTCATAGATTTTCTTCACGAGTGGCTGAGCCGACTAACACAGTAAGTTATTCTCATTAGCGAGTTTGTTCCACCTAATCTAAAATTAAGATGTTTACTTAAAGCATTGCATTTCTTGAATTTTGATAATTGACACAACTTTTCATGTACAAGAACATACTTCACTGCTATACTGTCATTTTTTGACATTTTCTCCCATAGTGCACCAATGTTTGTCATTATTAATGCCATTTTTTCTTTGACAGGAACCTAAAATATTTTTGCCATTGCAATAGTATAATAATGTTTCATTGTAGGTGTTTGCAAAGATGATTTATGAGGATCAGAACGATGCCAGTGGCATGCAGAAAGTTATGACAGATCTGCATAGCTTTGTGCCATGTGATAAAAAGGAGAACCCTAGGAGGTTTGGAGAGCAAGGTGTTGTTGGAGACCAACTTACTGTGGAGCGTGGTGTTAGCTGTCTGCTGCAACTGTCCAATGGTTTCACGCCAGAAGATAGACTTGATGGTTTGCATCTTGAAATTGCAGATTTCCATGGGGGAATGAAGTTTTTGCAGGTAAACTCAATATGGATTTGTGGAATGCCTTCAACAGGACCTAAGTGACGATTTCTTGAAAGTGGGGCACATAAAGTCTATTACAAAAAAGTATAGGTTCGTAAGACAAAATGCGAGTATTGACAGTTTGTGTAGATATAGAATTTAAAATCCATTTTCGGCACCATAGATGGACCTTGAATGCACATCAACATTAACACAGGAGAAATCTCATGCCAAATTAGAGAAGACATGTTTGGGAAATTGTTGTAGAAGATTTATATTGCACTCAATCTAAAAAGAACCTTAGTGTCATGTATTTTCTGCATATAGGTTAAACTATCTTTTGTAATTGCTTTGTTTCGTTATACAAGTAATTTGATTTTCAATGTATTAGCAGTGCTTCTGCTAATAAGTAACTTAAAACTGGCTGTCTCACTATAGTGGGAAAGACAGCTTGATCTACCCACCTGCTGCTACTTAACCAATGTTAGGACTTTTTTATCTCTTTTAGTTCATGTTAAATTTATTTGTGTTATATTTATGTTTGTTTTTTTGTTTAAGTTATTTTATGTTATTTTCAGGTTGCCTTTGATAATCTGTATTCCCCTAAATCCACATCAGACAAGTGTACCATGTTCTCGGACAAAGTCATTGTTAATAGAAGAAATGTTAACACTGATGTTAGTCGGAAAGTAGAAGGCTGCAAACAGTTCTTTATACTGGAGGTAAATGCACGGATTATTGCCTGTTACTGTGAAATACTTGGAATCAGTAACCCAGATGATGAACCTGAAAACAATGAGATGCTTGGAATGGTGCCAGCCATGACCATCAGGGAAAGAAAAGATTTGCTAGACAGCCTTTCTGCCAAAGTTGTGGACAGGTTTATCATCAGGAAAGAACGAAATGCTGAAATCGTTAAGCGACAGATAAATGAAGATTGGTTGATGGCAACTAACGTCAAGAATGCTGCTGGGCAGTTTCTGTGCAGGAAAGAGGGATGCTCACAGACCTTCAAGTTTGATGGTAAGAGAAGACGTGACCATGAAATTTCACATGGTCTCCACAAAGAAGTCACCAGCCCATCAACATCTATCAATGATGACATGTTCAATTATCAATGTTCTTTGCTTGATATTGGCATGGTCATTCTAAATTTCTTTGATGCTGTGTCAGAGGGTGATGGATTGCGAGTTGTTCGTTGTTGGAAGTTTATGCTTCAATATTTGAAGGTAGATGGCTCAAGAAGCAGAAAGTATGCGCTTGAGGCATTGTATTTGCTTTTCCAGATACATGCCATATTGCCTGAAAGAGATGCTCATCATCTGATATGGAACAGGTTCAGCAAGAGCAGGAGAGGTGGTGGAGGTAACATTCCTCTAGATCTGGCTTTAGAGCACTATAACAACCTCCTCAAGAGTGTAGTGAAAAACCTTGGACCAAATTCAACAAATACCCGTGCTATCGATCGCTTTTGTAAAGCACTGACAGTCAACAAAAAGCTTCTTGAAAATTTTGACAGAAGTTGCCATGTCATACGAAGATCTGGAGTCCATGTCAAGGCAAACTTGTCCAGTGAAATGAAGAGAATCGTCTCTGAATTGATGAAACATTCTGCTCTCCAGGTGATTCCTGGAAGAAAGTATGAATTCTTTGCTGGCATGAAACCAAGTTTGCTTGAGGATTTCAATGTCCATGAAATGTATAAATGGATCAAGGATCACAAAACCTTTGTACAACTTCACAAGGCTGGACGATAATTCTCATTGGATGTGTCTTTTGCCTTATTCAGAGCAAATCCTACATATGTTACATGGGATAAGGTAACTTTTCTTTGGTAGAAGTCAAATGGTTGAAAGATCAACTAAATTCATCCCCTATGAATTGGTTGTATTTTTGTATTTTATCAACAAAACCTTTTGACTTTAACTGGAGAATTCTTCTTGTTTTCATTGTATACTATATGGACCATATAATTGTCCATTGTCAGGAGAGGTACTATAAATGGGTAGCATTTCAGTTATCTACCTGGGTAGAATGCCTTGGTAGTGCAATTTCTCTCACTCTAAGTGAGTAGCGTTTCAGTTATCCGTCTTCAGTAGAATCTCTGGGTAACACAATCTCTCTCACTCTAAGTGAGTAGCTTTCCAGTTATCCGTCTTCAGTAGAATCTCTGGGTAACACAATTTCTCTCACTCTAAGTGAGTAGCGTTTCAGTTATCTGCGTTTCAGTTATCTGTTTCATGAAGCCACCTAAGGTCTGGGTATTTTAAGGGATGAATATTTTGATTACAAACTGTGAATTGGTTGAGCTTTTTATGTTCATTGGGGATATAGCTTTTTCTTTAAGAAAACTTTAAATTTATGTCCGTCCCATTTGAATAAAAATTCACACAGCAGATGTTTTTTCTTAAAAATATTTAATTGTGCACAAATTTTATATTGTAATTTTGTACAAATTGCAATAGGCAAGTTGTTTTTGAGCCCGGTTTTTTGCACCAGGTCTGATTGAGTGTTAATTAAAGAAATGTGTGTAAATGGGTGGGTGGGGAATGAACTTAGGGGAGGGGGTTGGAATAATATTAAAGGGTGGGGATGGGGTGTATGGTGTAATGTAAAGTCTTTTCTAAATTGGATGCCATGCTTTTTCTTGTGTTCTAGGTTACATTACTTTGGATTTAATGTTTAATGTATGTATAAACACCATGGGTGCTGGAAGCATGTAAAGCAGTAGGGGCAGAAACAACATGTTGCAGCGATATAGAGTTATATGGTTTTGTCTAATATTTAAGATTTCAATGGGGTTACTTACTGCTGGAAATGCTGCCGGCACTCATAAGTAGAGTAATTTATTCTTTTATTAATTTTAAAAATGGAGTGTAAGTGTGCATTCTTATAGGTTTAAGATGATTTGATATTGACTTGAAATGAACTGTATGTACTTTCACATTGAAAAAGAAAAGACACTGTATATAGCATGCTTAATGAAAACTTACTGTATGTATGGACAGGATTTTATGGACACTAAATTTTAACTCTGATTTGTTATGGTTACAAATTGTATGTTACCTTAAAATTTGAAACTTCTGTTCTTCTGGTGGAAAACTCAAAATGAACTAATAGCTCATAAATATGAAAATATCACACTTGCTCTTTATTTTTCCGACATTTTACATTGCAGACACTTTTTTCATTTATTTGCAATGGGAAAAGAGGGAATCTATGATCATTCAATTTGTTGATTTTGAATTTTTCCCCTGAAGTGAATTAATGAACTATCTATAATTCTGAAATATTGCACACTTACACTCCACATTTAAATCCATTTACCATAACCTCACCTAAATCAAAACATTCCTTTCCAAATGAAAGAGAACATTTTTTCTGCATAGACAAAACATTTCCTTTTTGAAAACCAACCCCACCTATTATACATGGTAAATGGATATTAATTTGTCGAGTGTTGTATTAAAATAGGTTTACTTAAGCTGACAAGCTAGATTAAGAGACAGTTAGGCCTTCGTTAACATAAAATTCTCCATTTTAGTTCACAAAAATAAGTTGCGTTTTCGAAACCATGAGTTATGAATTTTATACACTGTATTGAATTCTCAGGAATTTGATACACTATACAGTACTGTATATTGTATTACATCTAACAGAACCTGACTGTCCTTTCATCAAGCTTATTTTACTTATATATCATGTGAATAAAACTAGAAAGGATATTTCTTGTCTCATGTCAGATTTTTTCACCTGGAAAAGTTTCATTCAAGAGTTTTAGTAGCTTCTGTAGAGTAAGCTTGTAATTTGTTTACAAACCTTCTTAAAAACTTTGTATGGATTTCATAAGATGTATGTCAGTTGTATATTATGCATGTCCACTCTTTTGTCGCTAAAGTCATGTTGCTAAGAGATGCAGTGAATGAAGAACACTTTTTGTATTGATGAGAATGAATGACATGATGCAACATTACATTTAACAACTTCTAATAAATATACTGTGTCTGTACAGTAAATCACGATTCACTTGAACAACTTAATGGAATACAAGTTGCAGAGAAGACAAACTTACTGTTAATTAAGTAGAATTCACACAACATACAAACACTATTAAGCATATAGTAGGAAAAGCTTCCTGCAAAAGGGTATGTCAGCAAAAGGTGTTACAGATACTGTGAAAGATCAGCTCGACTCTTGAAAGAAAGCCAGATAACTCAGCAGATACTCTAAACAACTTTTTCAAAATAAATGCCTTATACTGACTTTTTACAAATAGCCGCCAAAAGTTGACAGGATCTGA
The DNA here is from genome assembly GCA_014526335.1 of Chrysaora quinquecirrha. Classification (NCBI taxonomy): domain Eukaryota; kingdom Metazoa; phylum Cnidaria; class Scyphozoa; order Semaeostomeae; family Pelagiidae; genus Chrysaora; species Chrysaora quinquecirrha. The sequence continues at coordinate 24,181 of JACTAT010000133.1, read as the reverse complement.
GTTGCTAGATCTCTTTCAAGAGCATATGTAGAAATTATGGCTAAAATAAATTAGCAGGTTAGTTAATCTCCATCCTCGAAAGAAGTCAAACCCAATCAAGTATGCCTGATGTTAAAATATCATTAGCACCGAAGGGAAAGGGTGAATGTTTCTTAGACAATAAAGGAATAAGTTTGAAGTCTATCAAAAGTGACCCTCAGCCTGTGCAAGGCTTAAGTGCTCTTGTTGGAATGGTAAGTTTTGCCAGAAGATTACACTGAGAGCAAGGCATGTGTAACAAGGTATGACTAATTTCATCTTGAATTAAATACTGTAAATGCAATTTTAAATTTTGACACAGATGTATTTTCCATTTAATCACTACTAACTTGAGCAACAATGGCTGCTTTTTGTCAGTTCCATTTGTCCATTTGAATAATACATACGAATACAAACTATAAAAATCAAAATTCATTAAAAGTCCACTTTTACCAAAAACAAGTCACTGCTACAGATACAAATATTTAATTTAGTTTTGCTGACATGCCCTTTATTTAAAACTTACCTGTGGCTTTCTGATCCATTCGCCTGAAACACAAGAAAAAGCATGGCATCCAATTTAGAAAAGACTATACACTACACCATACACCCTATCCCCACCCCTTCATATTATTCCCAGCCCCCCTCCCCCTCCCTGTTACTTCATTCCCCACCCACCCATTTACACACATTTCTTTAATTCACACTCAATCAGACCTGGTGCAAAAAACCAAGACAATGTGGGCTCAAAAATAACTTGCAAATTGCAATTTGTACAAAATTATAATTCAAAATTTGTGCACAATTAAATATTTTCAAGAAAAAACATCTGCTGTGTGAATTTTTATTCAAATGGGACGGACATAAATTTAAAGTTTTCTTAAAGAAAAAGCTATATCCCCAATGAACATAAAAAGCTCAACCAATTCACAGTTTGTAATCAAAATATTCATCCCTTAAAATACCCAGACCTTAGGTGGCTTCATGAAACAGATAACTGAAACGCGGATAACTGAAACGCTACTCACTTAGAGTGAGAGAAATTGTGTTACCCAGAGATTCTACTGAAGATGGATAACTGAAACGCTACTCACTTACAGTGAGAGAGATTGTGTTACCCATAGATTCTACTGAAGATGGATAACTGAAACTCTACTCACTTAGAGTGAGAGAAATTGTATTACCCAGAGATTCTACTGAAGACGGATAACTGAAACGCTGCTCACTTACAGTGAGAGAGATTGTGTTACCCAGAGATTCTACTGAAGACGGATAACTGAAACGCTACTCACTTAGAGTGAGAGAAATTGTATTACCCTGAGATTCTACTGAAGACGGATAACTCAAACGCTACTCACTTAGAGTGAGAGAGATTGTGTTACCCAGAGATTCTACTGAAGACGGATAACTGAAACGCTACTCACTTAGAGTGAGAGAGATTGTGTTACCCAGAGATTCTACTGAAGACGGATAACTGAAACGCTACTCACTTAGAGTGAGAGAGATTGTGTTACCCAGAAATTCTACTGAAGACGGATAACTGAAACGCTACTCACTTAGAGTGAGAGAAATTGTGTTACCCAGAGATTCTACTGAAGACGGATAACTGAAACGCTACTCACTTAGAGTGAGAGAGATTGTGTTACCCAGAGATTCTACTGAAGACGGATAACTGAAACGCTACTCACTTAGAGTGAGAGAAATTGTATTACCCAGAGATTCTACTGAAGACGGATAACTGAAACGCTACTCACTTAGAGTGAGAGCGATTGTGTTACCCAGAGATTCTACTGAAGACGGATAACTGAAACTCTACTCACTTAGAGTGAGAGAGATTGTGTTACCCAGAGATTTTACTGAAGAGGGATACCTGAGACGCTACTCACTTAGAGTGAGAGAGATTGTGTTACCCAGAGATTCCTAAGTTCAGAACTCCATTGGCTCATCATCATCATCTTGAATGAATGGTTTCGCTGCATGGTAGTCAATGACTGATGTAAGTGAATGATTCCCAGTTCCAGACTGATCAAGCATATCCATTTCCTTATAGATCTCATCATCTTCAAAATTATCCAACAACATTATATTTGAATCATCACGGACTTCCAGCCACTGGTCCTCGATTTCATCCTGAAGATCTTCAAGTGTTGTCAAATTTGGATCAAGCTCATCACCAATGTCCATATCACCAAAAACCTCATTCAAAATATTTAATATTAAGACAGCATGCTTCATTCGCCATATTTCAATGTTGTCAAGAACATCATCAAGGTTGAATAACTGATGGCAACATTGCATTATCTGATTGACATGGAAATCGGTAAACTCTGTCATGATTTTAGGAACAGATACTGCTTGAGCTGCAATGAAAGCTTCCCTGAAATCATTTTTTAGAGAATTGAGCCTGCTGCGGAGATCAACTTTTTGATGCTGTGTTACATCTCGAATTCTGGATGGAATGGATATTTCCTCTGTCTTTGAGAACTGAAGAATTTCTGCAGCACAGGGTTCCATGCAGTCACACTTTGCAAGGCAAATATCACAGCACAAACAGCCATTTGGGAAAACTGGATGATTACCAGGGAATATACTTTCAATTATCTTTCTTCTGCATTTGACACTGGTCACATACTCTTTCATGTCAGACTGACAATGGCTTGTAAGAAACCCATTGTACAAGAGGTAGCAGCAACTAGTTTTACCATCACGACCTGCTCGGCCACATTCTTGCAGGTAGGATTCAACATTTTTTGAAGGACCAAAATGTATGATCCTGTACACTTGCTTGCAATCCACTCCCATTCCAAATGCAACTGTGGCAATCAACACACGTAGGGAACTATCACTACTACCTATCTCCTTGAGAACATGTTCTTTAACAGAGGATGGCGTACCAGCATGAAACATTTCCACCAGACGACAACGGGGATCTTCACTGCCAAACTGTGAAAAGCCAAGACCTCTGAAAAATAAAAAGAATTACTGTTAACACAGCTGTTCAGAAGTAGGATTGTTAAAAAACAAAACTGAAATCTTTGTCAATTTGCTGAGAAGTAAAATAGTCCTTACCACTATGCAATACAATTAGCCTCGTCAAATGCAACACAAACACAGTTGTTTACAAATTTCTCTGAGGAAAGAAATTTCCGCCATCTGCTAGTGGCCAACATTGATTCTGGGGAAGTGAAGATGATGTTGTATGCTCCATCTCCATCTTTGATAAATACTTCAGATCCTTCAGTTGATCTTTATATATGTTGTCAACACCATTTAACATTTTAACGAAGTCTAAGCCTTCTATGAACTTCTCTACGTTCCAAACAAGATCCCTCGTAGCTTTAGTGCGCACATTCGCCATCTTGGAATCTTTAACATTTGCTGAATAAAATCCGCGCGGTGAACTCGCTGAGAACGTGCAAAACACAAACAAAGCCTTTGTATTTGAAGCCAATCAATGATCGAGCTACCTCACGAAAGGTTGCGAGGTGAATTTTATTGGTTGTTAAACAACTGTTTAACAATGGCGAGGATTCTAGCTGAAATGGAGGCTGGAGCAAGCTTTTTGACTTTAATGCGCAGACTGTACACTTCCTTGAAGAAGCGTTTCAGGCTGCGCGCAGGCTACTGTATGAAATGTGGTACATGGCAACCCCCTGATTATCATAAAAACGTTTTCTCCCTATCAATCAATCTGATTCCCTTACTGTATCCCCGTTTTGTCATCTCTTGATTAGCTATTTCAGTGTTTTCAAAATTATCTTGCTTATTTAAGCTGCTTTTCCAGTTTTGAAGGTTTTGAAGCCCAATTTTAGGTGATGTCAATTCTGAAATATCGTCTTTTGAACAAAGAGCGATTGACACAAAGATAGTGAAATAATAAACAAGTATGCGCAGCTGCAATAGAACAAGTGTCTGGAGTTTGATTTTTATTTCAAACAAGTTGAACTGTTTGTTGTTGCTACAAAAATAATATTTTATGAAATTGTGTGATCGATTATGAATATTGATGAACAGAAAAGAAAATAAGAAGAGTTTGAAATTTAGAAATATCAACGAAATTTCTGGTCAATTTTTATCTGGTCAAGCTATCGCATGATGAATTCCTTGTCGACTCGATGGGCAGTGTGTTCGCGAATGTACTTTATTTTTCCATTTATTTTTGTGATGATAATTTCAACTTCGACAACGATGTCCGAATTACTTGTTTACAATGCTGAACAGTGTGAAGATCAGTGCTTACGAGTAAAGGGGTGTACGACATTTCAAATTCATAAAATCGAAGGAAAAAATAATTTCAACTGTGTATTGCTCAATTTACCAGTAAAAAGTCTGGAAATTCGGGTAAGTGACGAAGTATTTCATTTTTAAGGCATGGTATTTCCTAAAAACAACACTTCAAAGCTTCTTAAACAAAACAAAGCAACTACAAATATGATAAACAATAGACCTTTTCGGCCGTTATAGTCCGGTGGCCAAATGCGAATTTCAAGGATGACCTTGACATCGAGTACATATGGGTTTTTATTTTATTTTCTGGTTATATGGTGAAAGAAGACTCGAAAAAGCCAAACTTGCCCCTTCCAAGTGTTGGGCAAATTTTTTTATGATCCGCGGAAGATGCGTCATGTCCAAGGTAAAAAATTCATCGAAAAATTTTTTATAAATTGTCAAAACATGGTATTGTTTGGTCTCATTCGAATGGAAATTGACTCTAGATTCCAAATAAAGTATCAATATTAGTCTCCGCATATAAAAATAAAAATATATTGCTCAAGGAATTGGCTATAGTGACTTAGCTAGTTAACTTTAGAAGATAGTAAGTTAGTTAGTAAGTCAGTTACCATATTAGTTAGTTAGTTAAATTTAGTTTGTTTGTTAGTTTGTTAGGTAATTTATTTGTTGGTTTGTTAGTTAGTTAAATAGTTAGTTTGTTTTATTAGTTAGTCTTATCGCTAGTTAGTTACGTAGTTACTTACTTAGTTGGTTAGTTAGTTAGTCCGTTAGTTATTTAGTTGTTACTTAAGTAGCATAGCTTGTAAGCTAGTCAGTTTGTTAGTTCGCTGCTTTAGAAGATTTTAAGTTAGTTAGTAAGTTAGTTTGTTAGTTTGCTAGTTAGTTAGGTTTATAGTTAGTCAGTAAGCTACTTAGTTAGAATACCTTGTAAACAAGTCAGTTTGTTCGTTAGCTACTTTTGAAGATAGTAAGTTAGTTAGTAAGTTACTTTATTAGTTAGCTACTTAGTTAGGTAACTAGCTAGATAGTGGTTAGTTAGTTAATTTGTTGATTAGTTGATTAGTTAATTAGTTAGTTAGTTAGTTAGTTAGTTAGTTAGCTACTCAATTAGTAAGTTAGTCAGTTAGTTAGTTATTTAGTTAGTTAGTTATTTAGTTAGTTAGTTAGTTAGTTAGTTACTTAAGTAGCATAGCTTGTAAGTTAGTCAACTTGTTAGTTAGCGATTTTAGAATATTGTAAGTCAGTCAGTCATTTAGTTCGTTAGCTATTTTAGAAGATAGTAAGGTGGATAGTAAGTTACTTTGTTAGTTAGCTAGTTAGTTACGTAACTAGCTAGATAGTTGTTAGTTAGTTAGTTAGTTAGATAGTTAGTTAGTTAGTTAGTTAGTTAGTTAGTTAGTTAGTTAGTTGGTAAGATAGCTAGTTAGTTAGTTACTTAAGTAACATAGCTTGTGAGTTAGTCAGTTTGTTAGTTAGCTATTTTAGAAGATAGTAAGGTGGAT
>JACTAT010000133.1:0-17928 GCA_014526335.1 Chrysaora quinquecirrha | reverse complement strand
TAGTAAAAAAAAACAAAGAGGTTGAATATTAAGCAAATGCCGAAAGTCAAAGGATATGTTCGTACGTATGTACGGGCACTCAGACTGGTCAAAGCCTCGATAAGTTGTCCATTATCCATGAACATTCAGCATTCAACAAGAACATTCAACAACGAGGCATGTTAAGGACCTAATGCCTTACAAATTTGTTTAGCGCAACTGGAACATGGGAAGTACAGACTATTGAGACTATTGCATGCGCCGTGCGTTCTAAACTAAGCACGGGACCGATTTCCCTTAAAAAGGTTACTGAAGAAAACTATTTCCTAAGTTTCTTCTTCTTTACCCCCCCCTCATCGATTTCAGATTCTTTCACGTAGCCCCTTGTGTATAACGATGAATTAATCAAGATCCAAATAAAAGGACAACCTTGGACTTGCAGGCTTGAGGAGTCTTGAATATTTGCTGCAAGCGATTACATAATTTGGCCCCCCGCCCGCCCCCCGGGTAGTGGTCAGGTTTAAGAACGCCTCCTGTGATTGGCTAGCTGAGAGTGCAGGGATGCCTGCGGTAACAAAGGTATCAAGAGCGCTGGTTGGGTAGTTGTTGGCGATGCCCCCTAATTCTACTCTGTGATTGGTTTACAGGGCTGTGACGAAGATGCGTCGTTGCAGATCATGCAAAACGGGCAACGGTTTTCTTTCCACTCAGATTCCAATATGGTATCAGCAAGAAACGAGCTAACAGAATGGAAGTTTATTTGCAAGGAGGAAATGAAACTGAGAATATCTATCTCTGATATCTTATCATGACGGCAGCAAGGCCCAAACAGATCAAGGAAACAAATGGTAATTGAGCTAGAATTGTGCTAAATGCGAATGTAGATGTACATGGCTTCAGGCCCAAGAAGGCCTAACCTATGGCAGGAGGCCTAAGTCCTGAAACTGAAGTTGACGCCGAATGCATGAAAGTCAACAGCATGAAGACCTTGCTGCTGTTTTGTGACATAAAGTTATTTTAATCTCGTTGACTTAAAATTTTCTCCATGCTTCCGAACAACAACTCTACTCGAGCAGATGCAGTTTCTGGGCACCTTCGAAAACGCAAAGCAACCAAATGCTAGGCCTATCTATTCGAAAGCATGATGTAGATACTTCAAAAACTCTGAAACTAACACCAACTCTAACCCTGCCCCAAACCCTATATCTAAAATTGAAACCCTAACCCTAAAAGTTCTAACCCAAAACCAGAAATCCTACCTAACCCAAAAACGTCAACCACACATACCTACCAAGTCTAAAACTCTAAACCTGTACTGTACCGCATCATAGGCTTGTTTGCATGTCAAAATTGTCTGCTGCTAGTGTCTGCTGAACTGCATTTTTGGATAACTACTACTATTAACGCACAAAGTTGTTACAATATGCCTATAAATCGAGTTTATATTTTTAATGAAAGAGACCTTCAGGTGACTTGCGGAATAGAAATGAATTTCACATATATTAAGTGAAAAAAGAAAAAAAATTAGTTTTTCTTTAACCAAAGAAAGAAAGAAAGAACAAGAATACACAAATTGCAACACTCTCTTTTACAGTCTTTTATATTTCAAATTTCAGCAAAATTCTTAGATAGGCCTACTGTCAAAATTTTCCAAGTAGATTTAAAATAATGAACAGAAGCTTAATTTTGCGTTAATTTTGCAGTAAATGTTTGAGAAAATACTTTTTGAAACCATCGTAGAGGTTCCCACGGGTTCCCATCATCCCTATGTTCCCCCATTACCCATTCCTCTTTTTAGACCTAGCCAAAACTATAAAAACATGCAATTTTGTAATGAAACTTTTCTTTTGTGAAGAAAAACAAAGAGTGTACCAATATGCCTAAGAACGAGTAAATATTGAAAGAGATTTCTTGTTTAACTATTGAAAGCTTGACTGTTGTGAATGATAAACAACCCTGAAAAATACCCTGAGGGCCTCCTATACCTTCCAGCAACCTTTGAATTTAAGAATTTTAAACAGTTTTAATTACCAGCTACGGAACGTAGCGTCAAAGCCAGGGTCGAGGTCTCGATTAGTTAACCTACTACTGAGATTCTAGTGCCTGGCGCTAAAACACCATTTAACCTTCACCTACCTACTTTTGAAAAATTCTGGCCCCTATAGCTTTATTTTATTCTAATAAAAGTTTTCTGAAAAATCTAAATGAAAATTTACATAGTATTCTGAAAAATAAACGGCTAGGCACCAACCTTACATACAAAGTATTCTGAAAATCTATTTCTAACTTAAAATCACATATTCCTGTATTCTATCAATATAAAAATATATGCTACTTTTTTACATTCCGATCTTTCGCGAGTTTGACAAAGCATTTCTAGGCTCATCTTTAGCGATTTACAGTCCTTGTAGTCTAGGCCCACCTTTGTAAACGATTCTTATCGCAATCAATTAATTCAAAAAAGAAACCTAGGCCAACCGAAAGCTATACAACAATTACATGTGCATGCAATCATCAGAACACCAAGAACAAGAAGTAAGAAGAGGCAGCAAGACCAATGCTAAACGCTGTCTGCCATTCCGATACTCAATCATAAACTCGATAGACACAGATTCGACATCGAAGAACCAAACTTGCGGTCAGTCTTTCAAAAGTATGATAATAAAAGCAGAACCAAGTTCATTCTTCTTCATTCATTTACTCTCTTGTTTCTAGGGCCAAGACTTTTCAAGCAAAGAACAAGCAAGCTTGGGTTTACATACATTGTGGACTCTACATGAAATGACTTAGGAGGTCTAAACTTAACGTAACTTCAGCAGTTTTGTTACTTCAATTCAATGTTGTTTGTTGTTTGTTGCACTGGTGGAAGCCCGTCGGAGGATGAAAGTCGTGGAGTGTACCACATGAACGAGTACCTGCCCCAATTAGAAACTGAAATGTCAGCCACTCTCCCCATCTTCTCGTTTGAAGAGAGTTGCAATACGCGTGACTTCTGGCTCGGTATGCCAAATCTTATAATAGAAAAGCGAAAGCTTGACAACAGCAGTGACAAAGAGAGTGACTTGTAAATGGCTTCTTTTTTGTCGTTTTGGACAAAGCGCAAAACTTCTCAGTGTGTGACAGAAGACTGTAGCCAGACCTTTACCAACAGATGGAAGCCCGAGAAGTCTTAGTTGCGGAGAACATGTGGGCGGGAAATTTATTCCCAAAAAGCGCAAGAAGACTTCAACTGCAGATTGTGTTGAAGTTGGTAGTGGCGGATTATTTTCTGTTCGGACGTCTACGCAACATCACCGTTGCTTCATACTGGTAACCGAGGCTGATATAATTTGTTACAACCAAGACTGTCTTCAGACCGCAGAGTTTGCTTGAGGAGCGGCGAGTCTTCCAGTTGCAGGCACACAGATGAGTGCAAAGAAGCAGTGCATCCCATATATGCACGTAGTTTCACGAACGAGGAAGTACAAGATTTTGCAAAATCAGAGTGAAGAGCTTCATCGTACAGTGTCTTCCAAGTCCATCCAATCCCATGGGTGTTGCTCACGTTATGGCTAATGACTCACTGCAGACAGGTTTTCATTGCCTTGTAAACGAATGACGAGGCAAAAAAGGCACCACCCGTCAATATAGCAGGAAGAAAAGATGCGTTCATATCCACTGTGTCATTCTTGCGAAAAAGCTGATGGAAAATGTGATAGAAAACGTCCAGCAATTCGACTCTACAGACATGGTACCGGACCCGGACATATCCAGCAAAACATACACCGGACTGGACTGGGAAAGAGATCTGGACCATCTAAGCACGTCGCATGCATCAACTCTCCGCTTGCAAATGAAACGATCGTTGCCATGCAACGTACCGTATACCGTTGTAAACGCTGCAAATCAAATCTTAGATGACAGAAACACGGTATTTGAGCTTCTCGAGTCTTTCTGTGGTCTGTGCAATTCACAGTTGAGTCAATCCATGTTCATGCAAGGCACTAAATCTGCTGGAGTAATTATATCTGATGTCCACATTTTCACCAAAATTACAATTAAAGTGAAGAGGTGCAGAAACAAGGAATGTAAAGCTCTCACTTGTGTATTTCCATATGAGTAAGGTCAGTTCATCCCAACCATGTCACTCTAGTTCATTCTTTACATTAAGATGTGAATTCTCTATTTTATTTTAACTGTTTTTAACCGAAATATCTGGCAGGCTTGTTTAACATTCGCAAAAAAGTACTTGTGTCCATCGCCATCCTACAAAACTGGAGAGAAGAGCTGAAAGGAAGGTTTCCAGTCTCTCGTATAATTAACGCAAAACTTCGTTCACTTCTTCTGAAAATTTACCTTGTTACTCGTATTCCCAGGGGTGGGTGTCTGACTGTGTGTGTGTTTGCGTTCGTGTACGCTCTTGTTACCCCTGATACCTCAGCACTCTGGGTCTCCGATTGTGTGTGTATGTATGGGTACGGATCCCCTAAACTAGCCACTGTTACAACAATCTGCAGTAGCAGAATAACTTGATGAATTGTATCTACCTCAATAGGTCAAGGGGTGTTTTGGTTGAATTTGTGAAGCCTATTGTATGCAAATGAGCAGATTTTCAAACTAGCCAATCAGAGTATCCGTTCTTAAAACCTGACCATGACCCATGATTTGAGGATTCTTAAACAATTCTCTTCAGTGGCAAGCCAGTATCACGTGAACGAAGTTGAACTTTTTGTACACAGTCAAATTCCATACAATTTTCAAATACCTGAATCGTGGACACATTAATAATAATAATATAACTAAGATTCGGAAGATGTCAAATTCTTAACCATTTTGTGGAAGTGTCGTGTAAACATTAGTTAAAAGTCAAATTTCACACAATTTTCAAATCGTACCAGTCGTCGTCGACTCGTCTTCTTTTAGACTGGTGTCAATTGTCATTCACAGTTTGTGGTTGGCTGGGTAGTGGCTGTGGAGGCAGATACGAGCTTTGAGGTTCCTGCTGCAGGTTGGACATCTCAACGCAGTGGGAGTTCTTAGTTGACTAATTTTCTCAGCTACTCAGTCTCATGCACTTCTTAATAATATCAGCAGTTCTCTTCTCTTCAAAATTCTCCTACCGACAAGCAGTGCTGTCCTCCACTCGAAATGTTCATTTATCATTGCTATCGTTTCCAATTCTTAATCATAACTTTATTTTGGTTGAAGAGTGTTTTTCAGTCTGTCCTTCCTCCTCTAGCACCCCTTTTTGCCTTCACTCATTTCTCGGTAGAACATCTGTTTTGGTAGTCTGCTGTCTTTCATTCTTACCACATGACCGCTCGACCCCAGCTGATTCTTAATCACGACACTCTACGCTAGAAACTTCAGCCTGCTGTAAAACACTTATAGTTGTTCTTCTGTCCCGCCACTTGATGTTCAACATCTTTGCTTGAATCTTGCGCTGCAATGTGTCTCTGTTAAGTTGTCCACATTTCTGGACCAAACGATAGTGTTGTAACCACAATGGCTCTGTACATCTTGGCCTTTGTGCCCAGCCAGATGTTTCGGTACTGAAAAACTCTGGACTTCAGTTTCCCAGATACCAACAAGACTGCATACTACAAATCTCTTAATATTACAGTTTTCTGTATCTGCTTAACACAGGCTAAAAAATGTAATTCTAATCATTACCAACCTATCGGCTCAGGAACCCTACTGTTAACAATACTGGAACAAGAAAACAGAGATATGTAAAAAAAAACTATAGAAGCTGTGTTGAAAATCTTAAGTTTTTTAATTGAAATCATTTTACAAAAATTATCGTGAGATCATAACTTACTTTCCGTCACTTACTTTTTTAGGCCAAATTTACATCCAAAGAAATGTTAATAGACGATGCTACTACAGTCGTTACAAAACACAAGATTCTCGTAGTAAAATCAGTGAAAGACAAGCCAATGAAACTGGCAATTGATATCAATGAAGACATGACGTGATGAGAATTCAAATTGCTGATTTCACTCACTTGCCCGCATTTATTGTCAACCATGATTGTGCTGTTGTACGCAACTTAGTCACCGTCGTCTCCTTCTTCCTATAAAAATGAATTTAAAAACAATGTTAAAAATTTATAAGGGCGTAGGAAGCTCAAGGTAGAAAACTTTTCATTTCAGAACGACAGAATGTGTTTTGAAAACATTGAAAGAGTATGCTCAATTGTTTACCATAAGTGCCAAACTTGCCCCTACGTGCCATAACTCGTTACGTTGCAACGGGACAACGCCAAAGCCTCGTAACAAAATAAGCCCCGTTCGCATCGTAAAAAAATTAGCGCTTTACGCTATGTTCAGTGCAGAGTGGCCAAATGAACTGAACATTTCACTGAACATTTGCTGATCATTTTCAGCCTCTTTTTTCTGCAGTAATTTTTGCGCTAGCGCTAAATTCGAGATTTTTTAATTGAAAAGTTGCTGCCAAGCACATGCTCATATAGGATAAATGTTCTGTGTTCAGTTGTTTGTTCAGTTGAGTGGCTAAAAGAACTGAGCCATGCCACTGAACAAATTTTCTCCAACAAACATTTTTGACCAAGATCAAACATTCAGTGAACAATGCTTAGTGACTGAACAAGGTGGCCAAATGAACTGGATTTTTCGCTGAACTTCAATTCTGACAGATGTTCAGCGAAATGTTCAGTATTTGCCGAGGGCCTTACATTTAGGATGTCAAGTTATTCTTCGCTAGAGTTGAAAAAGGCAACTTCCACCATTTTGTTACGATGCCACGAAAGGTACATCATACGAATAGCAAAGATTTTAAAACGGTTAAAAACTTAAAATTGTAGAATTGTAAAAATCGATACACTGATTATGAAAGCGTGAAATTTCAGTTGAATATAAAGTCGACAGCAAACAATTTGTCATCTTTCGTTTATTGTCCAATTCTTAATTTTTTCTTCATTTTTACAACTTTGCCCTATTTCTGTTGCTTTCAAGTCAAACTGGTAAACGTGACAATAAAAGAAACTTCTGGGTTTAGAAGTCAGTCTCATCATTCAATTTAAACGTTCTTCGGATAACCTATTTTTGTATCTATTTCTTCAGATTATTTATTGAACACTAAGACATATCTAATCTTTATGAAACTATCATAATTGCTCTGAGTCCGAAAAATCGATGTATAAGCTCGACTGATCTGTGAAATTCAATTTAAATATGATTTTGATGATTATTAGCTGATGATTATAATGGTGTGGGTGGATGCAATAAAAATTAAACGTTTTCCGAACATGTAATCAATATTTGTTAACGTGTGGCAATACACTTTTTTTTTAATAAGCAACTTGACTTTCGTCCAGCCCTCAAAGTTGCTAAAAATTTTAGACATTTCAGACTTCAAAGTTGCTTAAATGTTGCTTAACATGTTTGTACCTAATAACCACCCCTGACTTCGCGGGTCAAAATCGTCATCAACATGACTTTTGGGAGACAGTAAGTGGAAAAACGTTAGCTAACGAACTTCAACATGCAAAACATAAGAACGAAGAACAATTTCCTAACACAAGAAAGAGAATAAGCTTGGTTGTTTGACTTTTTAGTTGCTTACAGTCATTCAATTGAGCCCTCAAGTTGCTTAATGTTAAGGTCAGTTCAGCCCTATAGTTGCTTATTGAGCGGTTGCTCATTAAAAAAAAGTGTAGTACGTTCTGTAATAAATATCTAAGAATAAATGAATTATAACTACTTTTGTCAAGAATTTGTGAAAGCTAAATGCATCGGGCACAGCCCTTCATGTTTGTAAAATGATTAAACTTTTTGAACCTCTTCGTTTATAAATGTTTTAACCTTGTGGCCATAGTTTCGAAACTGCAAAGGTTCCGCAGACTATGGCCAAGACTACTGCCAACAACTGTTTTGAAAAATCCAATTCATATGCTACCAGCTCTTAGATTCTTGTACTATAAAGCAACTTCACATTTGAACCCATTGGACTATTATCGAACATTCAAAAAATGCATGTTTCTGCAATCTTCTAAGGAAATTCGAGTCTTTTCAGCTAAGGATTCATTACAAAATGATACAAATCGGTACACAATTTCAAAACCGGGAAAAAATAGTGGAATCCGTGAACAGTATTTACTAAATTTTCTTTGAGCTGACAAGAAAACAACTTTAAACTTCGCCTTCCAATTCGGCACATTCTTTAAATCTTCCCATAGCTGGTTTATTCCAACATCAACCTTAGCTTTTACAGATTGTCTGTGACAAAAAGCAGCTTTTATACTAACTTTCAGTAACATATTTCCCGAAATCTAAGAATTATTTTTAAAAAGGTTATTATGTCAAACCTCTTCTTCGAAGTCATCTCCTTCTTCACCTTCAATGTCAAAGTCGTCATCATCGCCACCCTCATCATCGTCTTCAAGATTGTCATCTTCAACAACGACTACATTATCTTCCTGCAAAAAATAAAAAAAAAGTTAACTGCATTTAAAACATAGCATATTCGACTATATTTGAATCTATGTGAATGTGAATTCTATGTGAATTAAACGTCAGCGACATTGTGAAGCGTCAAGAATCAGGAAGACACAAACACGAACACCTCAAACAATTATGGCAAACCTAAACAGAGCAAAACCAAAAAAAATCGATTTTGAACTGTAAAATTTTCTAACACTTCTATATCTACGCCAACGTTTTCCAAGACTACAATCTTGGACAAAATATTAAGAACAAGGCATTTTCTCTAAGGAATATGGCCTATTCCATTGATTTTCTACTTCCATAACTCCAATTCTTCCCCCCTTTTATCACCAAAACAATGTTGATAGTAGAGCAAGACAACTTTTATACGAAACAACATTGTAACGGGGGAGAAGGGGGATCAATAGATAATAGCAAACTATTTAGGCCGTTCCAATATATTTTGTCCAAGATTGTAGCTATATTAAAACATTTTTAAAGCACCTAGGTTATGGAAAATTTGAAGCAACATGCACATATTTGCTTATATCCCGTTGACACGGGTACGCAATTGTACCGTTTCATTGTCGTTCCAATTTATAGAACGAAAAAATTAGCTGTTCACACGGGGAAGGAACGATAGCGGGCTGGTTTTGATTGCTGTTCCTGCTCACACGAGAACAAAATCGTTCCACTGAATTTTTCGCCCACGAAAATAAACAATGATTTTGGCAAAATGATTTACAAAAACTTGATTAGTATTACATCTCAAGGGAATAGCACGTAGCAATCTCACGCGCCTTAAATACAAAAACTGCACCGTCCGTTTTCTGGGACAGCTATTCTGTTCACGAAAAGGAGCGATTGCGTACCGTTCCACTTTTTTGATCAATCTTAAAACCATTCTGCTTTCTGGAACAAAACGATACGATCTGAATCATCCTTCCCATGTGAACGGGGCCTTAGTGTAACGGTTGATGACTCTCCCATGTGTATCCCATGAAGTATTAGCATCCTTTTCATTGGTTGACATCGATTCGTACGATGATAGATTCAATTAGAGGGTTAACAGAGCTTAACATATGTATCATATACCAGAATAAGAATAAAATTAACTAACAGAGTGTCTCTTATAGTTATGTAGCTTTTCAATTTTACGATTTCAATCAATTGCTGAACATTGAAACAAACAGATAGAATGATGCATTTGCTTTATACAGATTTAACTGGAAATGGGATTGTTTACAAAGTAATGAAAATATCATTGTTTTACTCTCCCAATAAATAACCATGCTAGAAGCACGAATTATACTTGGATAAAATAAGCAAATCTTGGTTTCGTGATGATTTAATTTCTTTTGACAGAAAAGATTTCTTTTAAAACTTTAAATATA
The DNA here is from genome assembly GCA_014526335.1 of Chrysaora quinquecirrha. Taxonomy (NCBI): domain Eukaryota; kingdom Metazoa; phylum Cnidaria; class Scyphozoa; order Semaeostomeae; family Pelagiidae; genus Chrysaora; species Chrysaora quinquecirrha. The sequence goes on along the minus strand of JACTAT010000133.1, from coordinate 8,129 downwards.
CGTAAAACCTATTATATCGAAGGAGTTAGAAACGTTCTGTTCTTGTAGCTTACAGCTTTGCAAATTTTAGCCCACCACTTTTACTGATGATTTTACATTAATGAAGTTCCAAAGTCCATTCGTTTGGATCATTCTCTATGAGCTCCACAAGCACTCACCTACTCAGCATTTCAATTTGCTTAACATTCTAATGAATTCTTTCAGTTTAAACAGACTGTGGACTGAATTCAAACCTCCAAGAACCAAAAAAGTGTCTTGTTTTGACTATAACAGGAGACAATCCTTGCTCTCTGACAATAAGTGCCTTGTGTAGCAGATTTTGTCTAAAGGCAAAGTCTTGCTAGAGTGGGATAGTTCTGTTTTTAGCTCTTTAGGATACAAGGTGATTGTTCTCTTTGCTGAAAAAATTGACGCATGGGCTTTTGTTTCTCTGTAGCTCACTGTTTTACACGGTATCTCCGATGTTAGTTATATAATGTAACTAGAGCCTAATATCTGAGGCATTCCATTTCTGTTGCTTTTTAGAAACGCCATCTAATAAAAGTAAGAAACATTCACACTTACGTCTCCATCCTCTGCATCACCACCAGCATTCTGTAATAAAGAATAAATGTTGTTGATAAAGAGTTAATTGTGTTGCGATCATTTAAACTTTGATAGTAAAGTGAATAAACTATTTCTAACTGTACTGGACTGCAGGACTTCAGTAATGAGGATTATCTTATCTCGCATAAGTTTACAAGTGCAGTATAATATGAAAATCTTCAACGAGAATTCCTTATTTGTAGAATAAAATAGTTTAAGAATGTCTAGGGACCATGTCCATTAAGTGTCCAAACTTCAGATGTTTATTAGAATACAGATGAATGTTTATTAGAGCGTGAATACAGATGTTGGTCTAATCATCCTAGCTCTTTCTCAAGCTAGACCACGAATAATTTAGATGCTGTCTACACACCTGTTAGACTAAAGAAGAATGCATGAATATTTGAAGCTTTAATCCCAATAAGGTAAAGACCGTGCAATCAGGAAAGATTAACCTTTGGCATAAAACCTCTTACACCTTTGAGAGAAATTCTTTCACACCTTTAGAAACATGATTGACTTCTTTTGTCATGACAACAACACTAAACATATTAGATCTTTTGTTATAATGGATTCTCTGATAAAACACCATTTTCCAGAAATGTCCTACTGGCAACCGAGATTTAGATGGTAAGCTTCTTTGGCATAAGGAAATATTCACCACTGTGGTCTACAGTAATAATGTTGAAAAGTGTCTTAACAATGTCTAATTTTATGTAGCTATCAAAGATCTAAAATGTGTCTAATTACTTAATGCTACTCCATTTCTGCCACACAGCTAATCAGGTTTTCTGACTATGGTCTAATTAGATGAGAAAACCAAAAATATTAGGCATTTGAGACAATCAATGGACATAATCCTCAAATGAAACTTTAAAATGAGAGTTTTACCAAATAATACTGCAGAGGATTTGGCCAAATGTCATCTTTTATTAGTTCACCAACTTCATCAGCCTGTCCTTCTAAATGATCATTGAACCATGCAAAAAGCTTTCTGGTTCTTCAAAATGTCTCTTTTGTCCTGCATCACCAGTTGCCTTGTTTCCCTTGTTTGTTAGGTCCTAAATAAAAACAAAGAATCAATTGATTACAACAAAGAAAAGAAGCTGAATAGGCTTACAACATGTTATTGTTCAAAAGCAATTGTTGATCTGTGTTGAAAAGCCTCAATTTTTTCCTGTATGATCAAATGATTTCATTATTCATTACATTACTGTAATACACATATTCATTACTGTAATTTGTCTAAAATTTCCTATACTTAGCACAGTTTTTCTTATTTTATTAGATAATCAAAAAATCTAATAATCAGACTTTCGAGAGTTAGAAATAATTTGACGGAGTATAGACACTTTATTTAGAAGTTATTTAACAATTGTGTGGTGGTAAATATTTGTGGTCTTTAATGGACGTCTGAAACTTAGATACTCAATGGACACGGTCCCAAGGTGCAAGAAATATGAAAGATGTGTAATAGGTGTTGTCAGTAGAGATTTAAATGTTGTACATTACCATTTTTGGTTTCCAATCAATGACAGTTGCCTTGCAAGATTGGTCTCCATTTTCACTCACTAAGAATTCTTTGCAAAGAGATGCATTTGTGAAATAAGGATTATCTGAAAAATGCTGAACAAAACAAAGTGGTTCAGTTCTTGGTCAAATAATGGTCAAAATTCTCATTACCATAAATCCTGGAATAAGCCCCCGGGGGCTTATTTGAAAAAATGAATTTCATGGGGGCTTATTGAAGAGGAGGGCTTATTCGAGGGGAGGGCTCATTTTAAAGTCCAATTGTTCAAGTGTGTTGTGGAAAGAATAAAAAGAGAAAAAACCTGTACTCTTTTATCAAAATCAGCTGTTTGCCAACAGCCAATGGCTGATTATTGGTTGAATTGATAGTGAAATCTGTCAGGACTAACTTGTTCAGTGTTTTAATTAGTTGAAAGATGCATTTTAGACAGAAACAAATGAGGGCTTAATTGCAAAAATGAAGGTGGGGGCTTATTCTGTAGCAGGACAGCATGACTAATCATGGTCTTGTTATCATGTTAAATGAAATGTATGAACATTCTCTTTTTCTTTACTTGACTCACCTTTTAAGTCAAACCTCCCACGATTAAATTAATGCCAAACTTAAAATTTTTGTTTTAGCAAAAAACGATCATGTAAGGCCATCTTCCTTTCTAGTTCAGTAAGGGGGAGTTGACTTCTGAGGGTGGATGAGTTCTTTTCCAATGTGGGGCACATGCACATTGTCTTTGAAGGTGGAGCAACTTGAAATAAGGACAGTTTGAGGTGGGGCAATTTTGGGGTCAGTTGACCAGAAACCACCAGAGGCATGAGTACACAAAGGTAGCAAGCCTTTGATATGGGGGGGGGGGGTTAGAGACCAAATCTGCTGGTTTTGATTTGCCCTGCTAATTTACTTCTACATAATACCAGCCTTGAATGAATTCACAGTTAATGAAATATACTTGAAAAGGAACAAACAAATTGCTGTTACACATTGGCTTTGCTGATACTTACAAATTTTATCCTGTAACCAGACTTTATGTCATCGCATTCTTCAACTTCAAGTGAAGTCAAATAATGAAGTGCTTCTTCATCTTCTTCATCAAGAAGAGCAGAAATCTGAGGATGATTTACAAACTTTTGCTATGTTAAGAAAAAAGTTGTGTTTTTACTAATTGCCATGTAGTTGCAAAGTTATTGTTTTTGCTACAACAGTGGTCATTAGGGTGCTATGTATAAAATGTTGTACTGCAAGTTGTGTGGGTGATCATGTGGGAGTCAAGTGGGTATAGGTAGGCCTACCTAGTCTGTTAGGCCTACCTACATAAAAAGGGGAAGGGTTAGGAGAGGATAGAGGAGTGTGTGCTTATGAAAAGGATACCACTGTTACCCAAAAATTCGGAATCTTTTTAATAAGATCAGCTCTGCTGTTGAAATGTGGTTTTCTTAAATTGTTGTACTTTTGTTCGACGAGCAGAATTTCTTCAGATGCTTTCTCATTCAAGATGTCTATTTGATTTTGAACTCTGTCAATTTCTTCTATTATATCCTGAGCCTCTTGTGCACCTTCAGTTGGCGGTTTTTCCTCCTCTGCATGTCCATCGGGTTTTACGTCCATCTTCGGCATTTTAGCTGGAATATTTGCATCCATTTTGAGATAAGAAGTAACAGAATTCTACTTTAACTTTTATAGATGAATTTAGGCCAAACGGCTGGAACAAGGATATAAATGGCGCCAGAAATCGAGAAGACCGCTGGCCTTTGTTTCTGCACACATGGCTCCAGCCTCCATTTGGATTCAGAATGTTCGATTCATCTATTCAATTCATTGAACTTGAACCATTGCTTTATGTGTTCACGCTAGCGAATCTATAATCACTACTGTGGTGGTACTTTTTTCATACTGTGGTGGAAAATCACTACTTGTGGTGGGTTATTTATTACACTTGTTGTGGCGGGTTACTAAGCTTGCTGTGTTGGGACTGTGGTGGGTAATCACTACCGTGGTGGGTTATTATGCATGATGTGGTGGGTTACTATGCTTATTGTGGTGGTAATTCAACTGCCATTCCCGCTCCGCTAGTCGAACTTATACATATTTTCAGCCTGTCTCTTCATCTAGCTCAGCAGAAATTTGGCAAAGTTCGAGATAAAGAGCAGGTTTTCCTCCATGGGAAATCGAAAATGGTTCGAGACAGCGAATGTTCGAGACAACGGGGTTCGAGATTGCGGATGATTTTTCTATACAAACCCTAAGACCAAAACGATGGGAAATGGAAAATCGTTCGAGATAGCGGGCAGTTGAGATAGCGGATGTCAACTCTTTGTACGTAATAACCAATGTAGGTTGTTGTACAATACTGTATAGATAGATAGATAGATATGTTAGAGGTATTTCTCATGTCGTACCCGTGTGCCCTTTTCCTGAATTCAATATTTGTATTTTGTGGCAAACGAAATGGTTCTAAAAAGTATAGAAAAAGTTGGGCAGCACAAACCCACTCAGTGGTTACTCCAGTTCCTCCGCTGAGGCGCAAACCGTGATGATAGCGAACAACGGAATAGAGGCTGTTTCAACTTAACTCTCAAAGAACAGAGATCAGAGATCAATACAACAAATATGATTGAGAAAATGCAACTGGTACTTGCAGCGTTCATCAAAATCATATTGCAATGTTTAACATATAGACATGACACGAGCTAAATAAACGTAGAAATCACGGAAATAGTAGAACTAAGTGGAGCCAGCCAGTTTCGGAAAGTTTTCCGTTTTTAATATAATCGATGTAGGACAAAAATGCCATATACATGTCGAAGCTAATACCAAAAAACATCAATGTTGCGATACCGTATACCGCACACAAGCCGATTTTTCCTACCCCAAGATGTAGATAAACCTGTACCTTGTCATGTCAGAACGATTTTAAATTTCATGTTTCGTATTTTTGGTGCCGAAAAACAAGTTGTTAATATTCAGAAACTTCCATCCTTTTCCTTTTCTTGCAATTTTTCCTACCCACAGAGCCCATCGGTGCATAAGGCAACCCGTAGCTTATGCCCACCATTTAAAGTACCGTAATCTCTGCATCAATGTGTTTCAATACCGCAATGCGTGACAGTTTGCGGTATTGAAACACATTGATACAGAGATTTCGCTAATAACGGTGCGATAATGAAGTATTGCAAAATATGTAGCTACCGACGGGCTAAGTTATAATTGTACTGGCCCCACCCAGCTTAATTAATTTTCTTCTACATACAATAAAAAAAGAAAACAAAGGTATCTAAACATAAAAATCTCAGAAAAATTATTCTTTGTTAGTTGTTTAAGATCATATTAATCATTGTCTACTTTTGGTCGATACGCTTCCATGAAAATGTACAAACTATATAAAAGATATACGTAGTTTTAATATATGCATATAAATCACATCTAGCTGTTATAAAAAATTTTAAGCTTTATATTCTATACTGTTGCAATGTGAAAATAATTTAACAGCCATAAAAGATTTGTTTCAGTTTGTTGTTCCTCTCTTCAATCTGGGTACCGAGCAATCCTCCAGAGGAAATATACAACGGAGGGATATACATATGTTTCTTTCATGTTGCCTCCAACATTATAGCGGGGGAGAGAGAAGTCAAACAGCCATTTCGAGTTAAGCATTATTCTTGTTTAACATGAAAAGAAACCTGAATAACTCCATTGACCGCAGGCTTGTATTAACGCAGCTAATCCAGCTATTTACAGCCTTCAAGAGTTGATAAAGTACCAAAGGTTTCTTTTACATATGCAATATCCGTTTTTAACTGAGCGATTTTAGACCTGTACTGTTCAACACTGCTTTGCTGTTGCAAAAAGACAGTTCGTAATTGAGCAACCATTGCCTTAACATTTGATGCAGTGAAATTTGCACGATGTTGAGCCAATGTGTTTTGAAGTTGTCGTAATGATGTTGCATTCAACAAATCAATTTTCTGAAAATCGTCCATTGTTTGATTTACAATTCTTTGAGTTGCTGCAACTTCATCTGAGGCGTTTTTCGCTGCTTCTGTTGCGAGCTTAGCATCAGTTGAAGCATTCTTTGCATCGACCGTGATGTTTTTGCATGTGTTTAAACTTGGTTGAATTGTTTCATTGAAAGCCCTGGATACGTTTCTGCTGATACTATTGAAGTAATTGTCATTATAAAGACTCTGAGAAGCACGCTGGTTCACCGCTGTAGCATTTGAAAGGAGGTTGTCTAGATTCTGAAAAAAAGATGCAAAATGTAAGTTGAAATTCTTTGAATTGTTTATTCAGCTTATTTGATAAACTATGTCGGAAATAAACAAGCTCACGAGAGAGTGAAAGTTTGTGACGAACTCTTTCGTGAACCAAATTCTAAAAATTATGTAAGTGTTAATTTCACAATACAATACAAAAGCTGCCTAGTACTAAAAGGTTCTTAGTATTCTCACAAATATTTAGATTAGTCGTGAGAAAGAAGTTTAGTTTAAATGTTTTAAAACCATTGACTGGCCTAATTTTTAGGCTTTCAATTTTATCTGGGAATTACAAATCAACTTTCCCAGTGCTTATTCCTATACTAAAGCTTTGGCGTTCTTATAACAGTTTTTAAAACATGGAAAAATATGCGTGCGAGACATAATCTTTAAGTGAAAAGCCCGGCGAAATATGAAATTTTGGATGAACATACAGGACCATACATTGTTGACCGAAAATGTTTCATGGATTACCAACCTTCTGCTGTTTCCTGGCGCTAATATATGTCACATTTAAATACAGAAAAGGACAAAAAATGAGAATTTTACATTCTTTATGCTATTTTATTGTCGAGGAGAGAATTGAACTGCATTGAGAGTGTGAAAGACTTTAAGAAATAAAGGGATCGCGTTTTTAAGAAATAAAATAATGATAGAACATACCAGTGAAAGGTTTCCAGCCAAATATTGAGCGTTACGTGCAATGTCTACTGACTGCTGAGCAAGAGTCACTGCCATGTTGAGATCAGATTTTATTTGATTTGTATTTGCGATGGCCTGTCTGCTAGTTTGATTAACCTAAAACGAATACGAATATCATTCTTATTACTGTCATGGGTTATGATGCATACTGTAGCTGCAATAATTGACAAGGCAACTTCTGTGATACGGGTTGCATCTAGTATGGTCGATTTCCACAGCTAGGATATCAAACTGCTTATCCCGGGGACCCCCACTCTCACATACTCGCACTGATTGAAGCGACTGTGTGCTACTAACCAGCACTTGACGATTTACTTATTCAAATCTTTTAAAGAAAACAAGCCCAACAAACTTCCTTGTGGTTGCTGGAAACTACCAAAGGATATTCGGTTAAGCGACATTTTTACACTCATTTCCTTCGAAAAGTAAGTTAAACAATAGAGCAATAAGCTATAGAGTATTTCAATGTTGCTCCTGAAAGAATGAAATCTTTTTTCAGCAGAGCAAGACAATATCTCAAACCCTGGGTCGACGGCAGTAATAACACAACATGGAGATTGGAGTTATTAGAAACAATTACCCCAAAGTAGTAAAAAAAGTAGATTACACTTTCAATAATTCAAATTTTCTTTAAGTTTCGACATTTCTCCACCGGAAGGGATTTTTAGGCAACGCAATACCCAACTTAAAGCCAAGATTCGTACTTTTCCCACGTTTAAATCATTTTAATGGCTCGGTCATTTTTGTACCTTGAATTTTCAATTAACTTATTTCATATATCAAATGCCTTTAGCAGCCCATGAAGATATATTTCAAATCAAATCTGCAACATCTTCGGACATACTTAAACGCTTCTACATCTGAACTTCACAAAGTATAAACGTCAGAAACAGACCCAAACAATTGACTAAGGCGGAATTATATCTAAATGCGGATCAAAATTCACCAATCAAAAAAGTGAAGCTGCATTGTTATTGTGTTGTGATCACCCATCGGCTTGCAGGATACAGCAGAATGACCAATGAAACAACACAAATTGAAGAGTGAAAAAGAGAAAAAACTCTTGC